>NEWO01000507.1:79881-90841 GCA_003013225.1 Phalaenopsis aphrodite | reverse complement strand
TGGTAGCCATCTCTTCTATTAATGAATAAGCCTCATCAAAAGGTTTTGATATTAACGAACCACCAACCACAACATCTATAATTGATCTAAGTGATCCCACTAATCCATTATAAAAAGTTTGAATTATCAACCAATCTAGTAACGAATGATGAGGGCACTTCCTAAAAAGATCTTTAAATCTCTCCCAAGCTTCATATATTGTCTCTACATCAATCTGACAGAACAATGTTATGTCATTTCTAAGTTTAGCAGTTTTGGATGGAGGGAAATATTTGGATAGAAATTTCTGTGAAAGTTCTCCCCAAGTCCTTATAGATCCTGGTGCTAACGAATTTAACCACATCTTAGCCTTATCCCTTTGTGAAAAAGGAAAATAGTCTAAGTCTAACAATATCGTTTGAAACTCTGTCATATTTAAAAGTAGCACACAGTTCTAAAAAACTAGCGAGGTGTAAATTAGGACCTTCATTTGGTGCATCTCCGAATTGATTGTTTTGTACCATTTGGATAATAGCAGGTTTAAGCTCAAATGAATTAGCAGCTCCATCAGGATTTTAGATAGATAAGTGAATTTCATCTGCTATAGGATTTGCATAATCTTGTAGGGGTCTAGGTTGGTGTTCATTCTCTATTCATTGATTGTTCATGTTGTTTTCCATTGTATCAGATTTCTAGGTTCTCTTCTCAATCTTCTAATCTTTCTAACAGTGCGTTCTAATTCTGAATCGTAGGGTATAAGATTTTTAGGTCCAAGTTTACGCATACAATTTGAAATCAGTACACAATAGTATAATTAACTAAATATGAAACTAAGTTGCAATTCAAGTAAAAATTTTCTAATAATCCTAATTTTTTCGTTACTCTAATTATGATTTTTGTTTACTCACTCCCCGACAACGGCGCCAAAAACTTGACTGTGACTTTATATATGCTTAAAAATAAAAGTATTTAATACTGCTGCTAAAAGATTTAATTCCTCAGTAACTGTACCAAAACTTTAATAACAGTTATATATTTGATAAATATGGACGTAATAAATATTCAATAATTGTAAAGTCACACTTATCAACGCAAGTATACGTATCGCTCAAGTAATATAGGGCTCTAATGGAGTCTTAGATATCAATCCCATATGGAGTAAGATTAAAACTACGAACTAAGATTTTAAAAAAACAATACTTTAATAGCAACAGTGAAGTTCAATTTGCTTATCTGTCACTAATAGACAATTAAAATAAATATGTAATTTTAATAACTATTAAATAATTAATTATATTAATGAAGTTTCTAATGTGATATTCAACATATAAGAAAACATTTATCTCCTTGTCAAGAAATTATAGTGAATGGATAAAGTGAATCAGTTCATTTTGTACTGTGCCAAATAAGAGCATACCTATTCTTTACCCTTTGGTCCATACATATAGAACATTGACTAATTCTACGCTTGTTTACTGAATCTGCAGCTAGGTTGGGAGGATACCGACTCTCACTTCGGAGCTCCCACGTTCACCTCACCTGAGGGATAACATCTACACTTCATCACCCAAACGATAGGACCGAATTGGGGATTTTAGTCTGTCACTCTAAAATCTCCAATTCTATGTCTGATAATATTATTTTCCTATTTATTTGCTTCCAACTTCTAAGGGCTTTGACCTCCCTGAATCTTGGATGTAATCTTCACTTTATTTGTAAAACTCAACATATTTTAACAAATCGATTGAACAGATTGAAATTAAATTAAGATCAAAGTGAAAAGATCATCAAAATTTCTTAAACATTTTCATGGTTTCACTAATTTAAATCACCATTTCACAAATCTCAAAACAATGAGAGAGACAGAGAAAACTACTCAGATCTAATGGGGAAAACACAACAAAACTCAGAATTCATATATAAAATAAAAGTCATACAAACTACAACAATAAATAAACTTATCTCTAATTTCTCCCTAAGAAAACTCCTCGAAGTTCCTCTGAATCTCTTCCTTTCTTTACAGCACACAGAATTCCTCTTCGAAGCGGCAAGGAGGAAGAAATCTCTCACTTTCCCTTCACTCTTACAATCTCTTAAAGAATTCCTCACAATTTTGGCACTCTAGTAAATTCTCTATACACTAATGGGACCTCTCTAACCTTCAGGACCTCTCTAATTTTCGGCCAAAATCTTCTTTAAAGTTGTGGATGAGCTTTCCCAAGAGTTGCCTAAGCATCCCTTCAAAATTTGTCCTCATCCAAAGCCTAGTTGGACATAACCTTCGAGCTCGTGGTCAGCGGCCTCAAGGGGGCTGTCGGCGGACCTTATTAATGAATTAATTCTGGAGTCTCGGGAAAATCTCGCCGTTGGCGGGGTCGATGGGGCCGTCGGTACCCTAGTTCAAATCTTCACATTTTGGTCCTTTTCGCTCCAATTTCGCTCCTTTGTGCATCTTTTTGCTCCAATGACCCTAATTCATCATTCCTGCAACAAAACATCAAAAATACTTTTCTTTAAAGTGCAATATCATAAAAAATAGTATAAAATAGACATGAAAATCTCAACATGTTTTCCTTTGGTCAACAAGTTAAAATGGGTGTTGTGAATGCTAACATAAATGCAACTAAATGAATTAAGTATACTAAATTAATTTCTAAACTTTAAAGTTAAATTTACTAAGACTAAACAAAGTTTTGTGACAAAGAGTTCAAATTTAAGAAAACATCCTTCCCCTTTACAACGAGTACATGGATTGTGAAGTAATTAAAATCATTTAAAAATATATAAAAATTTTTTTGTGCCACATATGAGAAATCATATTATTTACTCTCTTCCAAGTGCATAAAGAATATTGATTAATCCAAAGTTTGGTCCCTAATTCTGTGTTAGGTTGGGAGGATACACGCTGCCACTCCATAGCTCTCACTACTCCCTCACTTGAAGGCTAATAATCTCGCATCAGTTTCCAATCAACTGGACCAAATTGGGGATTTTAACCTTTTACCTTAAAATCTCTAATTTTGCATCCAACAAAGTATGTTTCTCTATTTTTTTGTACTCAACTCCATGAATGAAATCCTCTCCCATGAAATCAAATGTGATTCTCACTATGTGGTAGAAATCATAGCCCTTTTGGAACATATGTTTCTCAACATATTTTAACATTTCAATTGGCCAAATTGAAATGTAAATGAAAATCAGAGTTTTAATCATCACAAAATTTTGACATTTAAAATCATATATAATAAAATCAATTATTCACAAAAACAAATCTCAATGTAGGGAGAAAAATAAAGAAGAGTACTCAAAATTCATGAGAAGGATACAAAAAAGCACAGATTTCATATATAAAAAACAAGTTTACAAAAAAAATAAATAAAAGACACAACATATCTCACAATCCTTTCCAAGAAAATTCCTAGAAGTTCTCTTCAAGCCTTTACCTTTTGACAAGTACTCTCAATTCGCTCTTACAAGTGTAATGAGGAATAAATCTCCCACCTTCCCTCTCCTCTTACAATCCTTGAAGAAAATCGCAAAGCCATTGACTCTCTCTCTCTCTCTCTCTCTCTCTCTCGCTTTCTTCTTCCTCTTTCTCTCACGCCACACACACACACACACACACGCTACTTTCCACTCACACTCACACACACACACACACCCACACGCCACTCTCATCTTCAAGCCCTAGACTCCCTCTCTTTTATAAAAGGCTGCCTCCCTCCAAATAGAATTCAAAATTCCCTTCAAAATTTTATCTAAAAGTTAACTCTTTTGAATTTAAAAGACATTTCCATTGATCCAAGAGACATATCCCTTCATAAAAGAACCTTCCAAAGTGTCTAGATGCATTGAATCACTCCAAGGGGTGTTTAAAACAAGTATCCCTTTGAAAATTTGTGCAAAATTTGTTCTGAACCACCTTAATACTAAAAAAATTATCTATGGATTTTAGCGCATCTGAATCTACAGAAGCTCCACCATTTTGCCTTGTTTGGCTACGTTTCAGCTTCATTTTGCCCCGTTTCAATTGTGTTTCGCTCCTAATAGATATTCCTACAAAGTAAGCATGAAAACAACATTTATTTAAAGTGTAATTTTATTAAAAAATATTTGAGAAATGTAAAGTATATTAAGCATAGAAAGACATATCAAAATGTGTCAAGTCAGAATTTTCTTTCTTGCTCGTTTTTACTCCAAATTGCACCATTTTTGCTTCATTTTTTTTTCCAAAAGTTCATTTCTTTTACCTGAAAAAAATATGCTAAAATACCTTCCTTTAAATTGTAATATCATTAAAAATCATTAAAATTGAGCATAAATTATTTATGAAAATGTATGTCATTTTTAGGCATGTCAAAATTCCTCAAACTTAAATGTTATTTGTCCTCAAGTGACGCTTTTAGTACATAAAAGTATGACTTAGAATAGAGATTAACTTATAAACTTCAGTACATTAGTTTAATAAATAAAATAGTATAATTTACAAAAAATTTTAATAACTTAGATTAAAACTATAAGTATAAGAATAGTTAGTAATCAAATTTAAGCTTTCTAAATCTCCACTCATTTCAAGAAGAATTGTAATTTGTTATATCAATGATACTTAGAATATCCATATGAAAAATAATTTCATGAAAACTTTTTTATTAAGGGTGCTAATACTTAAATACAAGTTTATAAAATGTAATAAAGCCTTTTCCTCAAGTTAATTCAAGTGAAACCAATTTTTTATTAGACATCTCCTCAAGATTCTCCTCACATTCTTTTTTTTCTTTTTCAAGTTTAGATTACTATATCTGGATAGCTTATTACTTGAACTTCACTATCATCTTCTTAAAGTTAAAACTTTTTATCTTTCTTCACTTTAGAACTTCATATTACTTTTGATGATTTTTCATAAAGTCTCATTCTTTTCTTCTTACATAAAACTCTAAGATTCCTAATACTTCAAAAATACAATTTCCTTTACTTTAAATAGAAAAACATAGTCTTATCCTTTCATACGAAATATCTTTAACTTTAGAATTGACCTTCATTATTAAAAACTTTTACCTAAATTTACCATAATATTTACAAACATAAATATAGTCATTTAAAGTTAAACTCAAATATCCAAGGTCATGTTAAATTAATTTTAAAAATATAGTTAATTGAGGATAAATAAATTTTAGTTTACTTCTTTTTAAAAGAAAATCTTCTTTCCCCCAAACTTGAAGTTTTAAATATTTTACACTTAATTCCATAAAATATAGCTGAAAGAAAAAGTAAAAGTTGAATCTACTAACTACTAAAACATCCTATCAAATTCATAAACGTGCATAATCAGAATAGAATTGACTTTAGGAGAAAGTAAATATAGGCTAAAACATGCTTGCGATAATATTAAACGAAAAGGAAGTATACTACATTTAAAATTTATTTTTCTTCCTACCGCTAAACTTGATTTTAAACATGTATAACATTCAATACAGAAAATATAAGTAAGAAGAAAAATAATTCAAAAATTCTATCTATCATAAACATGCACAAGAATTCATCAGGACATAACATTATGCAATAGAAAGTAAGTCTAAACTAAAACATGCTCAATAAAATGGAAAGAAAGGTCTACAAGCAGAATATGTATCATAATAGAAAAATATATATTTATGTGTTCTCCAAATCATTATATTAGTGTAACAAAAACACAAACACACATGATAAATGAGGTCAATTCTTCCTTTAACTCATTGCATCTCACTTACTTCCAATTTCTAAGGGAATCACTAGTAGATATATTGGGTACTTATAAATAACTTTTTAGATTCTAATCCCAAAGATAAGGTTATCCTTGATATTTTGGTTTGCGAACACCAACCTTAAGTGTCACCATATCCCATTAATTAAACACCTCTAATTCATCCACATATTACTCATCAAATATGTTAGTTATTCCTATCAAATGAAAACAAAGTCAGAGAAAAGAAGTACCAAAATTGAGATGGAATTGTCACTATTAAAATTAATAATGTCTCTTGTAAAACTTAAGTTCGGGTAAGACTCGAGTCGTAGTGGACTTGTCAATCCAACTATTATAAGAGAACATACAAGTTTAGCCATAATAAGAAGTTAAGGAACCACCTCCCTCATAATACACAAAGATCTAATCAAACCACTAACAATCTAAACATTCACCAATCATCAATCAAATTAATGAATCCAATGTAAAACAAACACAATACAACACTAACAATCATAACTCTCAAGCACACTAAAACAAGCCACACTGATAACTATGATTGCCTCACATAAAGCGCTTTGTTTAACATCGTCAGCCCTACAAATGATTCCACCTCAATTAAATTTCTATTGAAGTAATCCTTGATCAATCACCCAATATTTTTCAGATCCATAGATTCCTACAAAGTTCTCAAATTTAAAATTTTCTTTCAGCTCTTCATTTTCAGATTGATTCATATTCTAATTCTTCGTATTTCTTTCTAGATCCAATATTCTTCTAGTGATTTTCTCAATCTTCATATTAATATCATCTTTAAATTTTATAAGAAATGGATCTTTATAAGATACTTCAAGATCTCCCAAAATTTGGACTGGATTCTCTCTAGGTAATTCAAATTCTGGATCAAATTCTTCTAAGTTACTCTTTTGTTCAGGGTTGTCTTTTAATTCTTCTTCTTAGTACTAAGTAAATGGTAGAAGTGGTCTTTCTATATTTATCTTAGTTAAAGAAATAATTTTTTCTAATTCCTTAGGAATTTTTTTTATAAGTCTTTCAATCTCCTTATCCTCATTTCTTAACTCAAAGTATTTTTTGAAACATATTCTCCAATTATCTTCTAAATAATAGTTCGATATATTTAAATTGCTCATCATTCATCTCCTTAGGATTTATCTCAGGGTCACTAGGTAAAATCTCTGGGGGGTAACTGTTAATTGCATTAATAATCTTCTCCAGTTATTTTTCTATATTCCTTATTGTGACCTCTTGATTTTCTAACTATCTCGTCATTTTAATCACAACCTCTTCTAACAATATCTCCTTCTCCTCATTATGTGGGTTAGATTTAAATCGATGAGGAAAAGAAACTTCATCATTATAATATCCATGACTATTCCAAATATATGTCTAAATAAATTGATTATCTTCCCAAAATTAGTCATCTCCTCCAAAATTATTATTCCTGTTAAAATTTAAATGATTTTCCCAACCTGGATTGTAATAATTAGAATAAGAATTATGTATCTCATGGTCAGTTTCAAAATAGTTTGGCTCAATCAATTGTCCAAATAAAATTTCCCTAATAATTGGGGTTCCTTGAAGATATCTTTTTATGTATTGATCTAATTTCCTCTCCATATATACAACCTGAGAAATTAAAATTGTAAGCACATCTTCTTGAAATTTTGCCACTCTATTGAGGTTTACTCTTTCAAAGCTACTAGAATTATAATCCAAATATAAATATTCATTATATTGTTGATCCGCCATTTCTACATTAAATTCATGGAGTCTTTTCAAATCTCTCCCAAAAGTTTTCTCCAAATCTGACTTGTAAAATTCATGGTTTGTAGCCTGAACTACACATAAAAATCTAAAGACTTAACTAATATAACAAATATCAAAAATACATTTGGTATTTTGGATTTTCTTTAAAATAAACACATAACAATTAAACACACTATTTAATAATACTATAAATTTCAAATCTAAGTCTTACAGGTTTAATTAAAATTCTCCTAAAGTTCTTACCAAAGCTTCCCCATCGACAGTGCCAAAAACTTGATGTGCCGCTAGTGTGTGGTATTTTTCTGTGTGTTTTATGTCAATTTAAATACCTAGTAACAGTGCCAAAAACTTGACATGTCCAGAAATTACATAGTAATTTAGCTTTCAAAAATATGACCAACATTTTGACCTAATTTATATTAGGTATTTAATATGCAAAATTAAAATGTTATATATTAAATATATAAAATAGTTCACACACTAGTGGTTCTACGCAAGTACACATATTACTTCAAGTAATGAAGGGTTTTCCTTAAAAACCACAATATCAATCCCACAGAGAAGCGCATTAAGAAATCCCTTAGGCCAATTCTAGTATACTACTATCAAATCTTAGTTTAGAAGATGAAAATTCTTATGATACTAACATAAATCACAATATTCAAAATATAAAAATTAAATTAAGAAAGACAAGTTAAAATGAGTTTAGTGAATGCTAACATAAATGTAACTAAAAGAACTAAGTATACTAAACTAATTTTTAAACTTCAAAGTTAAATTTACTAGGACTAAAAAAAATTTTGTGACGAAGGGTTTAAATTTAAGAAAGCATCATTCCCCTTTACAAAGAGTATATTGATTTAAGAAGTAATCAAAATCATTTAAAAATATATAAAAATTTTTTCGTGCCAAATATGAGCAATCCTATTATTTAGCCTCTTCCTAGTGCATAAAGAACATTGACTAATCCAGAGTTTGGTCTTTAATTTCATGGTTAGGCTGGAAGGGCACTGGCTGCCACTTTATAGCTCCCACTACTCCCTCACCTGAAGGCTAACAATATCGCATTAGTTTCCAATCAACTGGACCAAATTGGGGATTTTAATCTATCGCCTTAAAATCTCCAATTCTGCATCCAAAAAATTATATTTCTTTATTTATTTGCACTCAACTCCGTGGATGACATCCTCTCCCATGAAATCAAATGTGATTCTCACTATGTGGTAGAAATCATAGTCCTTTCGGAACATATGTTTCTCAATATATTTTAACATTTCAAATAGCTAAATTAAAAAGTAAATGAAGATTAGATTTCAAATAGTCACAAATTTTTGACATTTAAAACCATATAAAACAAAATCAATTCTTCACAAAACCAAATCTCAATATAGAAAGAAGGATAAAGATGACTACTTAGAATTTATGAGAAGGATACGACAAAACATAGATTTCATATATAAAAACAAATTTACAAAACAAAGAAATAAAAGAACACAACCCATCTCACAATTCTTCCCAAGCAAATCCCTAGAAGTTCTCTTCAAGCATTTTCATCTTTACAAGTACTCTCAATTCTCTCTGAGAAGTGTAATGAAGAAGAAATCTCTCACCTTCTCTCTCCTCTTACAATCCTTGAAGAAAATCTCTAGGCCTTTGACTTTATCTCTCTCTCTCTCTTGCTTTCTTCTTAATCTTACCCTCACACCACTCACACACACACACAAACACAGACACACACACACACACACACACACACTCACATGCCATTCTCCACTCACTCACACACACACACCCACTCTCCTCTTCAAGCCCTACACTTCCCTCTCTTTTAAAAAAGGTTGTCTCCCTCCTAGTAGAATTCAAAATCCCTCCAAAATTCTATCCAAAATTCAACTTTTTTGAATAAATACATGTCCATTGATCCAAGAGACATATCCCTTCATAAAAGAACCTTTCAAAGTGTCTAGATGCATTAAATCACTCCAAGGGGTGTTTAGAACAAGTGTTTCTTTGAAAATTCACGTAAAATTCGTTCCAAACCGCCTTAATCATAAAAAAGTCTTCTCTGGCGCATCATAGTTCTGGTACATCATGCTCCAGTCTTCTGGTTTGTGGTGCATCTGGCACCAGTTTGGCACATCATGCGCCACTCCGCAGCAGCTCCACCATTTTGCTTCGTTTGGCTCTATTTCAGCTCTCTTTCGCTCCATTTCAGTTGTGTTTCTCTCCTAACAAATATTTCTACAAAATAAGCATGAAAACAAAATTCATTTAAAGTGAAATTTTATTGAAAAATTTTTGAGGAATGTAAAGTAGATTAAGCATAAAAAGACATATCGAAATGTGTCAAGTCAGAATTTTCTTTCTTGCTCGTTTTTACTCCAAATTGCACCATTTTTGCTTTATTTCTTTCATGAGTTCATTTCATGTACTTGAAACTAAATAATATGCAAAATACCTTCCTTTCAAGTGTAATATCATTAAAAATCATTAAAATTGAACATAAAATATATATGAAAAGTAGGTAATTTTTGGGCGTGTCAATGCGCGACTGCCCAACACTGAAAAGGTCGTGTACAGTAGGCGGTGTAGATTACCCAATTAAAATGTAATGATCGTGTGTGACTTTAAAATGTGCTTTACCTTTGTGATGGCTGCTTGGGAAGGCAGTGTGCATTGTCATCGCCAGACTGTTGCCGCCGCCGCCGCCAATTCTACGCGATTATTGAGTATCATTTGTTTGTTGGTATTATTTTTGTCGAAGAGTCTTCATTCTATTTATTTATTATATTGCCCTAATCTCCAAATAACTAATTCTCTTAAATCACACAAATGAACTTAAGATATTAAGAAACTCAGAGAAGTGAAAAAAAGCCAAATGAAAAATATAATACAGAAAAGTTTGAGAAGAATTTCATTGTAGCGAATATTGCAGAAAGAATTCTGGAGTGTTTGACTCAAACGCTTGAGATTCACATGCAAATTAAACCACATGAAATATTTTTTAAGAAGAGGTTGAGGTACGTTACCCATTCTGAGTTTCTCATTCTCCTATGAAAGCATGCTCTTATAGTTAATTACATCTAAGCAATTAAAATTGCTCAAGAAAACTCCTAATTAAGGATAACATTTATTCTTTAAGAATTTTTAAGTGTTAAGATCAAGGAGAAAAATGTCAATGTTGAGTTCTAAAGATAATATATTTCTAGGAATCCAATACCACCTTAAAAGTTTTGTTTTGTTTTATTTTTGTCATTTTATTTTTTTTTTGTCGTTTTATTTTGTTTTGTTTTGTCATTTTATTTTATTTTATTTTTGTCATTTTGAGATCCACTATTTAAGCTTCAAAGTTTCATCCCTACAAAATAAAGTTAGCACACCCTAATAACATGTAAAGTAAACATAAAGCACAATTTGTCGTATGTCTTCAACAATCCTGCAAAATAAAGTTAGTATAAAATTATGTCTTAA
>NEWO01000507.1:63028-75231 GCA_003013225.1 Phalaenopsis aphrodite | reverse complement strand
TCTATACCTTTCTTCACTTTATAAATTTATATTAGTTTATGATTTTTCATAAAGTCTCATTTTTTTCTTCTTACATGAAACTCTAAAATTTTTAACACTTCAAACATATAATTTTCTTTACTTTAAATAGAAAAACATAATTTTATTCTATCATACCAAAGATCTTTAACTTTAGAATTGACATTCATTATTAAAAACTCTTTACCTAAATTTACCACAATATTTATAAACAGAAGTATAATCATTTAAAGTTAAATCTTAATATCCCATGCCATATTAAATTATTTTTTAAAAAATATAGTTAATTGAGGATAAAAAAAACATTTAGTTTACTTCTTTTCAAAATAAATTTTTCTGTCCCCAAAACTTAAGTTCTTAAGTGATTTTAATAATATTTTTAGTATTAAATTTGGTAGGTGAAAGAAAACAGTAAATGCATGAAATAAAAAGATATGTAGAGGATTTTTTACTATGAGAATGGGCTTTGGTATACTACATGTACTAACTGTAAAACTACATACATGTTTTAAAACATTAAATAAAACATAATGTATTCTAAAGAACTTGCTGATATTTTAGGGTGATAAACTAAAATCCCTAATTTGGTCTCAGTGTTTAAGAACTAAAGTGAGTGTTAGCCTTTAGGGGAAGGGAAGTGGGAGCTCTAGAGTGAGAGCCAGTATCCTCCTAGCCTAACC
This sequence comes from Phalaenopsis aphrodite, assembly GCA_003013225.1. Taxonomy (NCBI): domain Eukaryota; kingdom Viridiplantae; phylum Streptophyta; class Magnoliopsida; order Asparagales; family Orchidaceae; genus Phalaenopsis; species Phalaenopsis aphrodite. The sequence continues at coordinate 74,533 of NEWO01000507.1, read as the reverse complement.
ATAGATTTAGGGACTAAACCTAATATTAGCCAATGATTCTTTATAATACTAAATCAGGGAGAATTAAAATTGATCTTATCTGGCACAATACATAGTTAAACCATATATCTCATCTCATTTTACCAGAAAACTCATTGTAGTGGGAAAGATGCTTTTTTCATATTAGATAACTTCATCACATAAACATAGTTTGGTAGTTACTATTTAAACTTTGCATTTCAATTTTTTCTAGTAGTTAATAATTTAGTTTTGATAATACATAAAATATTTGAAAGTAGTGACAATAATTTTATTTTATTACTGTGATTTTCCTAGTTAATTTATTATTTCAAATTTAAACTTGCTAGTGGGATCGATATTTGGGGCTTAAAAAGAAAGTTTTGTATTACTTGATAACGATACGTATACTTGCATAAAATCCCTACATAAATTGCTTAAATTTCTTATTCATAAAATAACACATCAAGTTTTTTGCACTGTTTTAAAGCGGAGTCAACTTTATATATTTTGCACAACTATATCATCGGGATCAAGTTTTTAGCGTCGTTGCCGTGGGAAGGTAATGACAAACTAAATAGATTTTGGTAAATTAGGAAATTTAGCAATAACTATAAAATATAAAATAAATAATAATAAAAATAATAAAACCAAAAATCTAACAAAATATATATATACTTAAGAGTGTTTTTAAGAAATTTTTCTTTGTTTATTATATTTATTTATGTGAAATATTGGATCTGAAGGTTTAGTAACTTACAATTTTGAATTAGAACGCATTATAAGAAAAATTTGAAAACAACAAAAAGAAATTAAAAACTTGAACGAAATGGCGAATAACTTAGATAATCAAATAAATAAAGATCGACAAAGACCTTTAAAAGATTATGTTAATCCTAAAGCAGATGAACTTCACTTGACTATTCAAAATCCTAATGTTGTTACTATTTCATTTGAGCTTAAACTTGCTATTATCCAAATGGTACAAAATAATCAGTTTGGAGGAATACCTATTGAAGATCCTAACTTACATCTTGCTAGTTTTCTTGAAATATGTGTTACTTTTAAATATGATGGAGTGTCTAATAATGTTGTTAGGCTTAGACTTTTTCCTTTTTCATTAAGGGATAAAGCTAAAGCTTGGTTAAATTCATTAGTAGTTGGATATATCAGAACTTGGGGAGAACTATCACAAAAAAATTTAGCTAAATATTTTCCACCCTCGAAAATCGCTAAGCTTAGAAATGATATTACATCTTTTTATCTGTTTGAAGGGGAATCGATAAATGAAGCCTGGGAAAGATTAAAGATCTCCTTAGGAAATGTCCACACCATGCTTTACCAGATTGGTTAATAATTCAAACTTTTTACAATGGATTAGTAGTATCACTTAGATCTATTATAGATGCTGCTGTAGGTGGATCACTAATGTCAAAAATTTTTTATGAAGTATACTCTTTAATTGAGGAAATGACTACTAACATTTTTCAATGGCCCTCTGAATGGGTAAATCCTAAGAAAGTAGTTAGTATTCAAGATTATGATGCAATTTCTATTTTAGCATCTCAAACTACTGCTATATCGAAAAAGATTGATCAAATTGTAGTGAAATATTCTCAAATACCACCAGTATTAAAGGAAAATTCACTATGATAGATAATTGGCACTCAATCATCTTATGAAACTTTGAATGCTATAAGTAATCGAAAGAATAATCCCTATTCTAATTATTATAATCCTAGATAAAATAATTATAATAATTCAGTGAATCCCTCAGGAAATTCAAACGACCAAGGAAATTCTAACTATCGACCTTATTATCCTCCTGGATTTAACTCTAACCCTAACCCACAAGTTAAGGAAAAGAAGTTGACGATGGAAGAAGTAATGTTGAACATGGGAAATCAAATACAAAATCAAGGGGCTGCTATTACAAAATTATTAAAAATCAATTAGGAAATATTGCTACTGTACTTAGTAACAGACCTTCGGGAATTATTCCGAGTACTATGGAAAGTAATCTAAAAGATCAAAATAAAGAGCAAATTAAAGTTATTCAATTACGAAGTGGAAAAGAAGTAGAAACAAGAATCCAAAGAGAAACTGAAGTTGAGGAGGAGAAGGAAGAGATTAAAAGAAACCACAATAAAAGTGAACCAATACAAGTTCCTTTAAAAAAATCAATACCTTCATTTCCTCAACGATTGAAGCAGAAGAATAAAGATAAAAAATTTACAAAATTTTTAGAAATCCTTAAGAAGTTAACGATAAATATTCATTTCATTGAGCTTTGGAACAAACGTTAAGTTATGTAAAATTTATGAAGGATATACTAAACAAGAAAGTGAAGTTTTCAGATCATGAGACCGTTGCACTCAGTGAAGAGTGTAACACTATTATTCATAAAAAGCTTCTTGAAAAGTTAAAAGATCCTGGTAATTTTACTATACCTTGTGCTATTGGTGAAAATTTTTTGGGAAAGCCTTATGTGATTTAAGAGCGAGTATTAATCTTATGTCTCTATTAATTTTTGAATGTTTAGATTTAAGAGAGATTTTCTCTACTATTGTAACTCTTCAGTCAGCTGATCGATCAATAACTTATCCTAAAGGAGTTATAGAAGATGTATTAGTGAAAGTGGATAAATTTATTTTTCCTATAGACTTTATAGTATTAGATATGGAGAAAAATAAAGAGATTCCTACTATTTTAGGGAGACCATTTCTTGCAACAGGGAGAGCTGTGATAGATGTGCAAAAAGGAGAATTAATAATGAGAGTCAATGATCAAGAAGTAACATTTAATATTTCAAAAGCTATGAAATATCCTGCAATAGAAAAAGATAATGAATGTTTTAGGATGGAAGTTACTGATTATCTCAGTAATGAGCAATTTAAGGAAGTGTTTGAAGAAAAATTAAGACAGAAAGAGTATTGTGAGTTTGAAAATGTAAAAAAGAGTATTTAGATTATGTTCAGGATAAATTTGAAACTTTAGACTTGTTGGAAATGATAATAAAAATCTCATTCCTTCAAGTATTAAACCATTTGAACTTGAACTGAAAGTATTGTCTGCCCATTTGAAATATGTGTTTTTAGCAGATTCATCTACATTACATGTTATTGTATCTTCTAATTTAACTGAAATTCAAGAACAAAAATTAATAGAAATGTTGAAAAGATATAAAAAGGCTTTTGGATGGACTTTAACAGATATTAAAGGAATTAGTCTTTCAATTTGTATGCACAAAATTTTATTAGATGAACAATATGAACCTAAAGCTAAAAAAGAAATCTTAAAATGGTTAGATGCTGGAATTATATATCCTATTTCGGATAGTGCTTGGGTAAGTCCAATTCACTGTGTTGCAAAGAAAGGAGGAGTGATGTTGAAGTAAATGAAAAAAATGAATTAATTCCAATAAGATAAGTTACTGGTTAGTGAATTTGTATAGACTATAGAAAATTAAACATGGCCACCAGGAAAAATCACTTTTCTTTACCCTTTCTAGACCAAATGTTGGATAGATTGGCTGTAAACAAATATTATTGCTTTCTAGATGGATATACTAGGTATCACTAAATTCTAATTGCTCCTGATGATCAAGAGAAAATAACATTTATAAGCCCTTATGGAACATTTGCTTTTTGTAGAATGTCATTTGGACTATGTAATGCACTTGCGACATTTCAAAGATGTATGATGTCAATTTTTAGTAATTTAATTGAACATGGAATGGAATTATTTATGTATGATTTTTTTGTATTTAAGACTTCATTTGAATTATGCTTAAAAAATTTAGAAAAAGTTCTAAAATTATGTGAAAAAATCAACCTAGTACTAAATTGGGAAAAATGTCAATTTATGGTTGTAGGAGGAATTTCACTTGGGCATAAAATTTCTGAAAATGGCATGGAAGTAGATTCTGCAAAAATTCAAGTTATTGAGAAATTACAACCTCCTCCTACAGTTAGAGGGGCAAGAAGTTTTCTAGGACATGCTGGTTATTACAGGCGCTATATAAAAAATTTTCAAAAATAACTAAGTTATTATGCCAACTTTTAAAAAAAGATACAAAATTTTATTTTAATGAGGAATGCATAAAAACATTTGAACTTTTAAAAGAAAAATAAATCAATGCACCTATAATCATTCCACCTGATTGGGAGAATCCATTTGAAATAATATGTGATGCTAGTGATTATATTATTGCAGCTGTTTTAGGATAAAGACATAACAAAGTTTTTAAAGTAATATATTATGTTAGTAAAACTCTAAATGATGCCCAATGTAATTGCACTACTACTGAAAGAGAGTTATTAGCTATAGTCTATGCCTTTAATGATTTTAGACCTTACTTAATTGGAGCCAAATGTATAGTGCATACAGATCATTCTGCTATCAAATATTTGATGCAGAAGAAGGATGCTAAACCAAGATTAATTAGATGGATACTTCTACTGCAAAAGTTTGATTTTATGGTAGTTGATAGAAAGATAAATGATAATAAAATAGCTGATTATTTATCTAGACTAGAACAAGAAATATTAACTAATTTTGTAAAATAAATTTTGGAAACTTTCCCTGATGAATAATTATATAATATTTATGTAATGAATATACCGTGGTATGTCGATATACTAAATTATATTGTGAGTGATATTCTACCACCCAATTGTTAAGAATCAACAATTAAAAAATTTTCTTTATGATTCAAAAATTTATTTTTGGGATGACCCATATTTATTTAAATAGTGTAAAGATATAATTATTAGAAGGTGTGTGCTTTAAGAAGAAACTCAACAAATAATTGAAAGATCTCATGATTTTGAATTTAGAGGACATTTTGCAATAAATAAAACAACACATAAAATTTTGTAAGCTGGATTTTATTGTCCTACTCTTTTTAGAGATGTAATGAATATATTAAAACATGTGATCAATGTCAGTGAGTAGGAATATTTCTAGAAGAAATGAAATACCAATAAATTACACATTGAAAATTGAAATTTTTGATGTGTGGGGATTAGATTTATTGGGACCATTTATGTCTTCATTTGGAAATTTATATATATTACTTATTATTGATTATATATCCAAATGGATTGAAACTATTGCTATACCTAAATGTGATGCTTGGAGTGTTTCAAATTTTTAAATAAAAATATTTTTACAGGAAATGGAATGCCGAGAGTGATTATTACGAATGGAGGATCTCATTTTAGGAATAAGAGAATTGAGAAATTGATTAAAAAATATGATATTATGTATAGATTCTTTACTGCTTATCATCCCCAAACGAGCGGTCTAGCAGATGTATCAAATTGTGAAATAAAATGAATTTTAGCAAAAGCTATAAATTGGATTGGTCTGCTAGATTAGATACCACACTATGGGCATATAGAACTACTTATAACACTCTTTTTGAAATGTCCCCATACAGAATTATGTTTGGAAAAACATGGCACTTACCAGTAGAATTTGAGCATAAAACATTTTGAACTATTAAGGAAATTAATTTTAATCTAAAAGATGCTGAGGAGAAAAGATTATTGCAATTTAATGAACTTTAGGAGATTAGAAATGAAGCATATGATGATGCAAAAATCTATAAAGAGAAAATGAAAATATGACATCATCGGAAGATTATAAAAAAGAAATATGAACATGGACAAGAAGTTATATTATATAATACTAGATTGAGATTATTTTTAGGAAAACTGAAATTTAGATGGTTAGGACCATTCAATGTGATTAAAGTTCATCATTATGAAACTGTAGTTATTAAAGATCCTAAAATTGGAAAGACAATTGAAGTTAATGGACATTGATTGAAAAATTATTATGAAGGGCACCTGCTAAAATTTAAAAATTTTTTGATGCTGAGTCTTCCTGATTAGGCAATGGTATGTCATGCTGAGGATGTTAAACCAAGTGCTTTGTGGGAGGCAACTCATATATATATATATATATATATCTTACTATTTTGTTTAATAAGTGTTTTATATATTAGTAAATAATAATATTTTTGAATCCTACACAATTTTATATATCATAAATTAAAAAAAATATTTGTATTGGAAGAAAATTTGGACTTGAATTGAAATAAAAAAATAAGCGACGCAACATTGGCCTCTAGCGTCGACAACGCCAGAAGGGGCGTCGAAGACGCCCGTTCACACAAGCCATGACACCGACAGCTCCATCAGGAGCGCCGATAGTGTCCTGAGTACTTCTTGTGGTTTAGGATGAATTTGGCGGGATCACACTCCGAAATAACCACCTAGAGGTATTTTTAAAGGCTTGAGATGATACAAAAAAGTCATCATGAAGAAGAGACTTATCAAGGAGAGAGGCTTTGACAATCATGGATTCAGTAATCCAAGTTTACAAACTGAGAAAATCATAGTACAGAGAAGTTGGGAAGTTCTATGCTACACTACTGCTGCAGTTGTTGTACCAGTGGTAAAAGAATTCTATGCTAACTTACATGGAATTACCCAATGAGTTATCTTCATTTGAGGTAAGGCTATATCATTTACTCCACCTCGAATTAATGATTTGTATATGATATAAAACATGTTAATATGTCATTATTCAAATTTTATCCTAACGAGAGATATGTTGTAAGATGTATACCAATTTCTGACGAATGAAAATGATAATTGGGAAATCAGAGATGAGGGATATGTTAGTTTCTCAGCTTCACTGCTTAATCCAAAATCTAAACAATGACATTTCTTCATCTCCGCAAAATTAATCCCAACCATAAAGATTAATAGAGTTACAAAACAAAATGCAATGTTAAACTATTGCCTTCTAATGGAAAAGCCCATTGATGTGGGACCAATTATTTTCAAATCTATTATGGGTATTAGTATGAATGGGCCTATATATGGACTAGGGAATCCTTCTATAATTTTCTTACTTGTTAGTCAATCTTAAGTGCCATATGAAATTTGGGAGAAAGTATTATTACCCTGTAAACCCATGATTCGTATTGATGGAAACTATATTGGGAATAGAAATGAGGCATTGGATATTATCTTGGATCATTCATTATAGTTAAAAGTTCAATAGCTTTGGAGAAGAAAATAAAGAAAATCAAAAGAGAACTTCAGATTATTATGAATGCAATAGGAAATCTTAACTACCTTTTTATCACCTAAATTGGAGGATGAAGGAGAAATTTGATCATATTGGAACAATTGAAGAAGGTTTGGTACAGATTTTCAAGAAAAATGGATGGATTGATGAAAATTTGACTGATCAATTCCCGTGATGACCCTTCTACAATTTGTACGTCCATTACCAGTCTATGGGAGATATTAGAGGAGGAGAAAGTACTGAAGATGAAACAGAGTAATTGAAAAAGATGGACTCTCTACTATTTTAAAGTAATTATATTTTTAATGTGATTGTGTTGGATTTACTTTGCTTTAAAATTCTTATAACTTTAATTGTGTATAATTTTGTGTCAGCATTCTAATGTTGTGGCTTGATTTCGATGCTGAATTATAATTTAATTTGCTTTATGTATGTGTGAGTATGATTACAAATGTGTATTTGTAAAAAATTAAATTTTAATATATAAAAGTTAGTTTGGTGTTGTTTATGAAAATGCTTGTTTGTGAATTATTTTATGATGAATATTAGTGTTTAAAAATACTAATTAAACTTTGGAGTGAATTGAAAGAAAGTTGAAATAGAGGAATTGAAAAATATGAAATTTTTGGCACTGGCACCGATGGTGCAGCATGGGCGCCGACAATGCCATCGAACCAAAAGTGCTCAGACCCTTTAAAATTTTACAATTTGCATAGTAAAAACACCACTTTTACCCCTTCAGTTACCTTCAACCTCCAGTTTGTGCACTTAGGGCTTACTATTGCTTAGATTTGAGGCGATTTGAAGGAAAAAGAAGTTAGGATTTCATCTTCCCTCGGTAAGAGCTACACTTTGAACTCAAAATTATTTATTTTCACTAAGGATTTATCTATTGCCAAGATCCAAAATTTTGAATTTTTTGGGAAGAGTTTGAGAAAATCCTTTGGTGAATAACTCTTACTTAGTAGATTTAAGTTTAGAACGTTCCAAATTGTGATTTTCAGAATTTTGGGAATTTATTTGGATTTTGAAATTGTTTTCTTAGATTACCATGACGCCGAGAATAAGCAAGGAAAAGAGAAAAGTGAACTTTGATGATCAAAAGTTTGTCAAATACAAGGCTATCATTTGTTTCAGTAATCTACTTACAACTAAGAAAGTAATTCCAGATTGAGCATTTAAAAATCCAGGTGGAGAAGTTGAAAGATTAATCGTTGTTTGGCAGTGGGAGAATTTTTGTTACTTTACTGTCGAGGCTATTATTAGTATAGTGATGAAGTTCTATGCCAATTTTAAGGGAACTTCTGAGGACTACGTTTTTGTTCGTGGAAAAATGGTGAAATTTACTCCAAGAAGAATTAATGAATTTTATCAGTTAGAGGAAGTATATAGCTGTCAGTACAAATCATTTTTTGCTATAAATGAGACCTTAGATGAAGTTATTTCTTTTCTTACTGATGGAAGAAGAGCTTGGAAAGTGAAGAATAATGCTAAGGTAAACTTCCCTCTTTCTATGTTAAATGTAGTATTTAAGGCCTGACACTACTTTATATCTGCTAGAATGATATGAAAAAATCATCATAGAGAGGTTACAAAGGATAAAGCCATCCTGAACTTCTATATCCAACATATGAGAAGGATAGATGTAGGCTCTATTGTTATAAAAATACTCATTCTATTGCTTTGGGTGAGACTACTGGTGGATTAGCACACCCTGCCTTGATCTTCACACTATGTGAACAGGCAGGAGTTAATTTTAGAATGAATTAGGAGATGATTGAACCCTAAAACCTATTGGGCCTGCAAATATTAACACTTATGAATCTCATGTTGGATGGAGATATGGAAGTAGAAGTAGGGATATTTCTTCTACTTCTAGTACCCCAACTCCAACAGGGAGATATCTTGAGGATGGAAAACAAAATGGAAAATATGGAGGCCATAAATGCACATAATGATGACTTGAAAAGGCAAAAATTTGAGTATGATGCTGCTTATGATGATGCGATGGCTAGATACATGAGGGGTGACCACTTAGTACAGTTTCCTAGTCACCTTATCTTTACCCCGTATCAGCAACAAAACTTTGATGTAGAAGAAGAAGATGATGATGACTGGTGATGTTATAGTTTGATCTTTTATTTAGATTATAGTTGGTTGTACTTTATTGTTGTTATTTTTTGTTTTTAGAGTGTGAACTTTGCTTTATTTTAGATGTTATGCTGTATTGTGAACAGTAGGATTGTAAAACTATTTTTACATTGGAAATTATTTTAGTACTCTTGTTAGCTTTTAGTACTTTCTCAACAAATTTTAATAATTAATTCTTTCTCAACAAATTTTTATATATATTATGTGTTATTTAATGTTTTAAGTCTTGTAGCTTTTCATATTAGCACCTGCAATATTTCAGAGTTAAGTTTCAATATCAGAACCTTCAACAGGTAAATCTTTTTTTAATATATTAAATGTTTTCTTTCAACTATATTTTTTTAAGTTTTTCATGCAAAATCTTTTTAAAATTTAAGTTTGGGAGGAAAGAAAAATTCCTTTTTAAAGAAAGATTTTAAATTCAAAGATAAAGATTTTAATTTTATTTGTCCTCAATTAGCTATGTTTTCAAAAATTTTAAATTTAACATGACCTTTGGTATTTGAGGGGGACTTTAGATAACTATATTTGTGTTTCTAAATATATAGTAAACTTAAGTAACAATTTTCAATAATAAAGGTTAATTTTAGATATTAAGATGTTTTATATGAGAGAATAAAACTATGTTTTTTCTATTTTGAGTAAAGGAATTTGTATTTTTGAAGTATTAAAAATCTTACAGATTCATGTAAGAAGAAAAAATAAAAGTTTATGAAAAATCTTTAAAGCTAATATAAATTTATTAAGTGAAGGAAAGTGAAAAGTTTTTAACTTTAAAAAGATGATAGTGAAGTTAAAAATTTATTAAAGGCTATCCAGATATAATAATCCTCACATAAGAAAAAGAAAAAAAAAGATGAGAAAAGAAAAAGGATTGAAAATGATCCTAAAAGAAAAGAAAAGAAAATGATGTGAGGAGAAGCTTGAGGAGATGTCTAATCAGAAATTGGCTTCACTTGAATCAACTTAAAGAAAAAGGCTTGGCTATATTTCCTAAACTTATATTTAAGTATTAGCATATTTACTAATAAAGTTTCATGAATTTCTTTTTCATATGGTTATTCCAAGTGGCTTTAATATGAAAATTTGTAATTTTCCCTGAAAAGAATAGAGAATCAGAAATCTTAGACTTGACTGCTAGATATTCTTATACCTTTAGTATTAACTGGAGTTATTTTATATTTTTCTTAAGTTATATTATTGTATTTAGTGGACTAAAATATAGAAATCTTGAAGTTAAATTATTTTCCATGAGACATATTTTTATGTAGTAAAAGAGTAACTTGAGGACAAGTAACATTTAAGTTTGAGGGAATTTGATGCACAAAAAATATATGCATATTTAGACCTATATTTTATACTCATTTTTGGTGATATTGCACTTTAAAGGAAGATATTTTTCATTTTTTATTGTAGGTTGTTGATTTTTAGGACTTGAAGCGAAAAGGAATAAGAAAGGATGGAATTTGGAGTAAAAATGGTGTTTTTGAATACTAAGTGTCGACGGTGCCAGGATAAACCCCGACGGCGCAGACCTACATAATAGAGGCCAGAATTTCCTTAGTGCCGATAGTGCCAGAAGCACTACCGATGGTGTCATTTGACAAAAACATGAAATTAATTCACGGGTCACTAGTGCCGACAGCGCCAATGTCGGTGCAAGATTGATTTTTAGAAGATTCGACGAATTTAGATGCTTTTTAAAGAGATTTTGAATGCACATATTGGAAAATCGAAATTAGGCTTTATTTAGAGAAAAAATTGATCAGAAAAATCTCTCCCCCAACCACTTAGAGTTCATTAGTCCATTATTTCTTTAGAGTTTTGAGTTTTGTGGTGAGTTTAAGTGTAAATTTTTTTCTAAGAGTTGTTAGAAAGGGAGAGAAGTAAGAGATTTCTTCTTCCTTACATCTTCTAAGAGAGAATCAAGAGTATTGTTAAGAGAAAAAGAGTTCAAGAAAGGCTACAAGGGATTTGTTTTGAGAAAGAATTTCAGATAAGTATTGTTTGTTGATTATTGTTATATGAACTTTCTTTTATATATGAAATTTGTGTTTTGGTGTATCTTTCTCATGAAGTATGAGTAGTTTCCTTTATCTTTCTCTGTACTTCGAGATATGGTGAAATGAAGAGATAATTTAGATCTGCCAATTTTAAAATATAAAATAAATTGTGATGGTTTTTCAACTCCTTTCTTAATTTAGTTTTCGATCTGACCAATTGAAATGTTAAAATATGTTGTGATACATA
>NEWO01000507.1:43874-54368 GCA_003013225.1 Phalaenopsis aphrodite | reverse complement strand
TAGTGTGAACGGCTTACGAGTTAAGTCACTTGGGGACGATAATGGAGAGTCGTCCGATCATGCGTGTATTTAACTAACATAAGAGATCAAGCCGGACGAACAGATGGTGCGTGAACTACGGGCTGCGTGGAAGCTGAAGTGGATGGCAGCACCAAATGAGAGTGCGCCACATGTGAGTTCAGAGCCGTTGTAGGATGAGTTGGCATCGCGCTGGATAAATAGAAAAATAGGAATTTTGAATTATTTTAAATGCCTAAACTTCAAAAATTCATATATTTCTCTATAAAATCATAAAAAAAAAAGAAAAATACCCTCTTATTCAGTGAATAGAGGAGAATAATGTGGACTCAAAATAAAAATTATTTTCTTACTCCCAGATTTTTAATGACTTAAATACCCTCTGTGGTTTTTTAATTCTCCATGACTAAACATTTCCCACCATGGCTTGAAACTTTGAGGGTTTGTTCCTCATGACAGAGGCTATGCCTTCTGCTTTTTCCAAGGTCAGGGGATATCTCCATGCTTTTATCCCTAATTTTCAAGATAGAGTGACCTTTTTGGCTTATTTTAATTATATAAATCAAAATATCACTTAAAAAATTATGGGAATAATTTTAGTATGTTTCCTGTGGTTAGATAAGTCTAGAAAAAAAATATTGTGATGTTTTGAATCATCTTGTACATTCCTATATTTAATTAAATACATATATTTTATATTAATTTATGTAAATTAAATAATTATCAAAATTTGAGAAAATAACTTCCCCACTGTCCATAAAAATTATTATTACTCACTGCAAAAATTTAAAAATTATTTAACTAAGTTTAAGCACCAACGTTGATTTTAAAGAAACCTTGTATTTTTGTACAAAAAGAATTAGAATAAATTAAATACACTTGAGAAAATTATGTAAAGTGTTTTTGTAAGCTTCTTGTGATCAGGGTCACTTTGGAAAAATAAAAGTTAATTTTGGTAAAATACTTGATTTTTTAGCCTTCTTTTAAATTTAAAATAATTAAAATAATTGAAAATTCTAAAAGTACTAAAATACTTTAAAATGTGTTAAATTTCTCCCTGATCACTTGGGACCTATTGAAATATTTTACCTAATTTTCCATGAATTAAAATTAATTTTTAAAGGCTTAAAAGTGAATTTTTCTTATTCTCCCACTAAAATAATTATAATAAATTAATTCAAAAATCCATGAAATTTTGTCTAAGTATTTCTCTGACCTAGGAGACCTCTAATAAAATTTTCATAAATACAAACTTTACTTTGGATAATTTAAAAAATTAACCTTTGAAAACCCTATCTTCTAAATTTAAATAATTATCTAAATTAAATTAAAATTTTGAGAGGTTCACATGTTCTCCTCTAACGTTACCTCATGGATATGACAATCATTTGAGTTATGTTTAATGAGTTTTGAGGTGAAGTGCCCCAAGGGAAAAGTGGTAATTTTAGACTTTGGTGCCTTAATTAAGATTTAGGAATAAACAAGGTAAAATGAGTAATTTTGATCTTAATAAATATGTTTGGATGATTGAAACACAATGGGATTGAAAGGTAGAAACTCACTCACCACCTTTGCACAATGTCAACAAGATTATAAATCTCATAATCTTCGTGACTTGGAAGTCAACTAATATCAGACAATTCTTAAGTGATGGGGTTAAGTCAGAAAGATGGAAATTCATTTTTTTTAAGCCCAAAGTTGAGGATGGTTTGACCATTTGATAAGAGTACATGTCATTTAAATCAAAATTTTGATAATCACCATTTCACCTATCATGATTGTTAAGGGCTTAGTAGTGACATAAGCTCAATATCTAAACTCAATTGATTAGATTTAGAAGATAACATAATTGGTGATTAACATCTTTAAACACTACAAGCCAGACCTTAATTGTGAACATCATAATCTTAAATAACCTAGACTTGCTTTAGGGGCACCCACTCACACAACTTTTAAATGAAACATCAATTGACTAATTGAGAGTCCTATCCTTAGGATAATTAAATTGTCAAGTTTCACTGAGAAGCGGGGTAACCACACTCTAAACTCAGATGGTTAATGGAACAATATGATAAGTTTAGAAATGAATTCAAAATAATTCAAGAGATCTTCAAAATAGTTTAGGGTCATACCCCGAGCATTTTGAAATCTTTTGGATATTGTGAATGACAAATTGAACTTGTCTTTTTTTGTTCTAAAATTTTCTCCTAGGATCTTCCAAGACTCAATAAAATCATAGCCTGGGGTTTGGAAACTAAACCTTCATCTACTCTTGCAATTTAAATTCCTTGCAACATTATATACATGCATTGAAAGTATTGACCTTTTAGGTGGTGGAACGAGAAGATTCGTCAGGTGCGCTTTTACAGTTTACAGTACTGTCTTGCTTGTACTTCCCACACTGTCTTTTTATACTTATAAAACTTGCATGTTAAACAATGATGTCAACCTGCATGGAAACCAAAACTGATAGGATATCCGTAAAACAAAAACCAAAACTAAAATCAACCAAGATAAAACTCACCACCACAACATTCAAAATATAAAACAACTCAAAATTTAATCACAAATATCGTCAAACAAAAATTGCAACTAAATTAAGACTTCTCTATCGGATGATCGAGAATCCCTCAGAAAAGGTAACATATGGTTGCTAACGAGATTTCTCACAGTCTAAACGAAAGCATGGAACTCATTGAGTTGAGTTTAGTAAATTCATTTGGACTAAGTGAATCCAATAGAAAATAGTGGTATCATAATGAGGGAACCATAAGATCCTAACTGGTGTCGCTCTAATCAACTTTAATATGCCCCCATAATATTTAAAGAGCTATAATCATAGGGACATCTGAATTGACATTATAACCTGACACATTAGAAAACTTAAACTCACCACGGTGAAGAACTTGGAGCTAGCATTATGGGCAGCACGACTATCTTCAACAGCAAGAAGGTCTACAATAGCATGTCTTTCCTTAGAATTAAATAACCAAGCCATAGAATTTTGAGGTTGTTTGCTTATGCAACATAAATCTTCACCCTATTATTAGGCTTTTGTATAGCTCAACTGTACAATATAAGCTCTAACTCGTCTTAGGATTCCAAGGTTGTCGTTTTTCATGACCTAAATCCTCACATCTTCCAGGTTATTTATGTGATCGTTTCACATAAGTTTAAGCCCTAAACAAATACAATTTGCACAATGAAACACTCAAATAATTTCTTCTAAACCGTATGATAGCTGGAGAAGTCACTGAGGTTCTCCTCCGGATCTATGACATCTCATAGTTCTTCCTCCTTTGTATTCTACAATAAATGCTCCAAATTTAAGTCATTCCCCTTTCACACCTCTTTGTCTGATCTCGTTGAAAAGTCCTATCCTTTAACCTTTTTGAAGATAACATTTCCTGATTTTTATCGAGAGTTTTCTTAGGTGACTTTGGTTATCTAAGAAGTAATTAACTATAGGGGCTTGCCGTTATAAGAAGCTTTTCCAAACCCAGCTTAATATAAACCCTATTTAATTCTTCATATTAAATAGGGAAATTTATCGGCAAATAAAATGGTTTCGTAGACCAAATGGATGTCATATATTTCTTAGTTTATTTGATCGAGTCTCATCCTCAAGTCTTGTGTTTATCCTTCAAGATAGATATAGAGTTTTAGGTATAGTGCTCTTTCATTTAAATTATGTAAAAAATGGGTCAGTTTGATTTCATAATTTTCTAAACTATATATATGTGCAAATTAAATGCCTTTCTAAAGCGGGTGACGTGATTCCGATTCCGGTAACCGACAACAATAAAATCTAGATTGTAAAATTTTATGAACAGTTCTATCATTCTCAAAGTGTCCTCCAAATTCAAAATCATTACATTTTTGAATAATTTTCTCAATTTCTTTATAAGGCACACATCGTCTCATCATTAAATCTTTACATTATTTATATAAATAAGGATCATCCCAAAAATATGATTTTGCATCATAAATGATTTTCTTTTCCAATTGTTTAGTCAGTCCATAAGGTAAAATACCACTAACAATATAATTTACAATATCAGCATATCACGTTATTTCCTATCCTTTTACAGCATAAAGTTGTTCATCATGAAAAGTTTCATTAATTTCTCTCTCCAAATCAAGTATTTCTTATTATCCTAGCCTAGATAGATGATCAGCAATTTAATTATCAGTCCTTTTCCTATTGATTATTACAAAATCAAACTCTTGCATAAGAAGTACTCATCTAATTAATCTTGGTTTACCATTCTTCTTTTGCATCAAATATTTAATAGTTGAATGGTCAGTATGCACAACACATTTAGTTCCAATCAGATATGACTTAAACTTATCAAAAGTATACAAAATGGCTAATAATTATCTTTCAGATGTGGTGTAATTAACCTGAGCATCATTAAGATTGTTACTAGTGTAACTTAAAAAATCATATCATATCTCTGCCCTAAAACAACTCCTATTGTATAATCACTAGCATCACACATTAATTCAAATGCTTCTCCCAATCAGGTAAAATAATTACAGAAGTAGTGATCAATTTTTCCTTTAACGTTTCAAAGGCTTTAAGGAAATCTTGATTAAAGTCAAATTTTTTATCTTTTTCCACAAGTTGGCATAAAGGTTTTGTAATTTTTGAAAAGTCTTTAATATATCTCCTGTAAAATCTAGCGTGTCCTAAGAAGCTCCAAACTCTTCTTATTGTAGTAGGTGAAGGTAAGTTTGATATAACATGTATTTTCACAGGATCTACTTCCATGTCTTTTTCTGAAATTTTATGTCCAAGCACAATTCTTCCTGCAACCATAAATTGACATTTTTCTCAGTTCAATATGAGATTAGTCTTTTCACAACATTTCAGAACTTTTTCTAATTGATTTAGACATATTTCAAATGAAGTTCCAAATATAGAAAAATTGTCCATAAAGACTTCAATAACTTTTTCGATCAAATCACTAAAAATTGACATCATACATCTTTGAAAAGTTGCAGGTGCATTACATAATCCAAAGGACATTCACCGAAAAGCAAAAGTTCCATAAGGACTAGTAAATGTTGTTTTCTCTTGATCCTTTGGAGAAATAGTTATTTGGCGATTACTGGTATATCCATCTATAAAATAAAAATATTTATGCCCAGCCAATCTATCCAACATCTGGTCCAAAAAGGGTAGAGAAAAATAATTTTTCTTGGTGGTAGAATTTAATTTCTATAATCTATACAGATTCACCAACCAGTGACTTGTCTTGTTGATATTAATTTGTTATGCTCATTTGTCACTACAGTCACATCTCCTTTCTTTAGAACACAATGAATTGGACTTAGCCAAGTACTATCTGAAATAGAATATATTATTCCAACATCTAACCATTTTAAAATCTCTTTCTTCACAGCTTCTTTCATCATAAGATTTAATCTCCTTTGCAGATCAGCTCTTGGTTCATGTTGATATTCTAATTAAATTCTATGCATACAAATTGAAGGATTGATTCCTTTAATACCAGCTAATGTCCATCCAAAAGCTTTCTTATATCTTTTTAAAATTTCTAATAACTATTTTTCTTGCATATCAGTTAATTCTGAGGATACTATAACAGGTAATGTAGATAAATCTCCTAAAAATACATACTTCAAATGTGTAGGAAGCATTTTTAGTTCTAGTTCAGGAGGTTTCTCAACAAATGGAATCAAATTCTTGTTACTTTATATAGGATATAACATTTCATATTTTTCCTGAACATAATCTAAATCCTCTTTACTCACTTCCATAGATTCTTCTTGAATTTTATCCTCATCTTGATATTCCATATATTCCTTTTTAAATTCTCTTTCAAAAGTCTACTTGAAATATTCATGGCTTAAATATTCATTAATATCTATTCCAAAGCATTCAATCTCTTGCTCTTTTGCAGGGCATCTCATTGAGTTTGCAATATTAAATGTAACCTCTTGATCACCAACTCTCATAGTTAGTTCTCCTTTCTGCACATCTATCAAAGCCCTTCTAGTGGCTAGGAATGGTCTTCCTAAAATGATAGGAATTTTTTTATCTTCCTCCATATCTAATACATTAAAGTCCACAGGAAAGATAACTATCAAAATTTACCAAAATAACTTATATAATTCCTTTAGGATAGGTAATCAAACGATCAACTAACTGAAGAGTCACAGTTGTAGGTGAAATATCGCCTAAGCCCAATCTTCTGAAATTTGATAATGGCATAAGATTAATACTGGCTCCTATATCACATAAAGCCTTTTAATAGAATATTTATCGTTAATTTTCTCACAAGGAATTGTAAAACTGCCAGGATCTTTAAGTTTTTCAGGAAGTTTTTTTCTGAATCATAGCGCTACACTCTTCGCTAAGTGCAACAATCTCATTATCTACAAACTTCTTTTTTTATTAAGTATATCCTTCATGAACTTCAAATAGCTTGGCATTTATTCCAAATCTTCAAAAAATAGAATGTTTATCATTAATTTTCTTAAAATTTTCAAAAAATGAAAATTGATTATCTTTGTGTTTCCGCTTCATTCTTTGAGGAAATAAAGGTTGTGATCTTTCTACAGTGATTTTCATTGGTTTAATTGGACTTTCTACTTCAAAATGAAAATTTTCACTAGATTTTTCATTTTCCACCTCATCTTTTTCAACTTCAACTTTGTTGAACTCTATTTCATAATTCTCCACTTCTCAGCTGAATAGTGATGCACGGAAACTTCAAATTAAATTAATAATAAATATGCTGAGTAACCCAAATAATAATGTAACTTTATTGAAAATAATTTATCCTTAAAACCTCTTTTAAACTCCTAATTCTCTTCTACGTATAATGCAAGTATATTTATCGTTCAAGTAATACAGGGCTCTAATTGAGTTCTAGATATCGATCCCACAGGAAAGCTGGAAATATATATAAGCTAGCTGTTAATATTGTATTCTTAAATTAAAATAAAAATAAAAATAAAGTAAAGTACGAAGATTGAGGTTAAACTACTCAAGTGAAATGCTACTAAATATGCAAATGTACGGCTACAACAGTTAAGTTAAACTAAATGCTAATTTTTCAAAAGTAAAATTGTTGAAATAAAACAAAGGTTTTTGTTGACGAAAAGTTCAAGTATGAGAAAACACCCTTGCCCTTTACAATGAAAATATGTCTTGTGAAGAAATTGAAATCATTTGAAAAAAGATTTAAAAACTCTTTTATGTCAAATAAGAGCAGTCCTATTCTCTACCCTCTTCCGAGCGCTATAAAAAACATTGACTAATTCATAGTTTGGTCCCTAATTTTGTGGTTAGGCTGGGAGTATACCTGCTTTAACTTTAGACCTCCCACTACTCCCTCAACTGAGGGCTAACAAGCTCACATTAATTTCTAATCAACTGAACCAAATTGATGATTCTAATATGTCACATTAAAATCTTCTAATTCTACATCCAACAAAGTATATTTTCCTCTTTATTTCCACCCAATCTCATGGATGACATACTCTCCCATGAAATCAAATTTGACTCTCCTTTTCTTGTAGAAATCATATCCCATTTTTAGAATATATGTTTCTCAAAACATTTTAGCGATTCAATTAGCCAAATTGAAAAGTAAATGAAGCTCAGAGTTCAAATCATCACAAATTATTGACATTTAAAACCATAGAAAATAAAATCAAAATTCTGTAAGTTCTCTCCAAGCCTTTCTCTCTTTATAAGCACTCTCAATTCTCTCTTAGAAGTGTAATGAAGAAAAAATCTCTCACCTTACCTCTCCTTTTACAACACTAGAAGACAATCTCCAAGCCCTTGATTTTCTCTCTCTATCTCTCCCTCTTGGTTCTCACGCCACCTATCTCTTTTTGCCCCCCTCCCGCTTAAAGTTCTTCTCCAAATTGATATTATTTTGGGCTACTTTCTCTGAAAAGAATTTCAATTTCCCTCCAAAATTTAAAAGTCAACCCTTAGAATTCAAAAGATGTGCCTCTTTGATCCAAGAGTCAAATCCCTTCAAATTAAAACCCCCCAATGTGTACATATGCATTGAATCACACCATGAGGTGTTTAGAACAAGTGTCTCTTTGAAAATTCAAGCAAAATTTGTCTCAAACCCCCTAAATTTGAAAGAGATGCATCTAGTGCTTCATGCGCCGATCTGGCGCATCATGTGTCAGCACTCTGGATTTTGGCGCATCATGCGTCAAACCCCAAAATTGGTTATTTTTGCTCCAAATTTTGCTCATTTTACCATTTTTGTTCTAAATGCCTAAAAATCATATACTTGCAACAAAAACACAAAAATACATTTCTTTAAAGTGCAATATCACAAAAAAAGGCATAAAAATGGTACTTAAAAATAAAATATTATTTTTGTGTATCAAAATCCCCCAAAAATTAAATGTTACTTGTCCTCAAGTGACGCTTTTAATACATAAGAGCATATGACTTTAGGATAGAGATTAACTTATCACTTCTATACTTTAGTTCAATAAATAGAATAGCAAAAATAAAGAAAAGCCTTTAATAACTTACGTTCAAACTCCAAGTCTAGGAATATCTAGTAATCAAATTTAAGATTTTTGAATCTCTATTCATTTCAAGAAGAATTGCAATTTGTCGTGCTAAGGAAATTTAGAACATTCATATGAAAAATAAATTCATGAAAAATTTATTAGGAATGCTACTAATACGTCAATGCAAGTTTAGAAAGTGTAATAAAGCTCCTTCCTTAAGTTGATTCAAGTGAAGCCAATTTTTTATTAGGCATCTCCTCATGCTTCTCCTCAACCATTTTTTTTTCTTTTTTTTTTCTTCCTCTTTTTTTTTCTTTTTGGATCTTTGTAATCCCTTTTTTTTTTTCTTTTAGGGTCTTTTCAATCCCTTTTTTTTTCTTTTTATTTTTCCTTTTTCAGGTGAGGATTACTATATCGGATAACCTTTAATAGTTTTAAACTTCACTATCCTCTTCTTAAAGTTAAAACTCCACACCTCTCCTTATTTAATAAAGTCATACTAGTTTTGGGAAATCCTTCTCCTTAGCCCGCAATGTGATGTCCTAGACTAAAGGTTGGAGGTGGAAGACAACCAAGCGGCAAAAATGGAGGTTTTTCGTGCGATTTTGTGGTTTTTTAAGGAAATCTGGTGTGTTCGGACCTTTGGTGCACCATGCGTCAAGGCTCTATAAGTTGGTGCATCATGCATTTTCCAGATCTTAATTTTTGTGGAAATCTGCTTTGCACTACTTTACGTCAACATCTATTTGACTCAAATAAACCTTTTTAAGCATAATTAAACATCAAACTAATACCAAATTTTCACAATCAACATACAACTTATATTTATATATGAAATATTCATTATTGCAAACTATTATTTTTCAAGCTGACACATAACAAATTCAGTGTTCTAAAGCAAACCAACGTCCCAACACTGAAATTTAAACATCAAACTTCAAAGAAATAAACATAGATAGTGCAACAATAGAAAGTGAAGGTAATCTAATATAACAAACTAAAACAAACAATACTAGATAAAACATTTCGTGCATAACTCAACTTTAAACATCTTCTTCACTCTCTTCCTCATGGATATTTCCCATAGACTGGTAGTGCACATATAGATTGTAGAAGGGCCTTCCTCCTCAATCCACACATGCTTCTTGAACCTACGTACCACACCATCTTCAATACACCCTGTATGTTCAAAATGTTCCTAGAGTCTCCAATCCAGGTGATCCAGTATTTCAGAAATATTCTCAATTGCATGCATAAGATATGCACCTCTTTCTCTATCTTCTTGATTCTCTTTGAAAGTGCACTCGATTTGTAATAGATCTGAATATGTGATGAATTATGGGATCCTTGATCCATTAGTACATTCATATCATTTTTATCTCTCATTCTAATGCAACTGCAGTAGACTTCAGGATCCATCAGCTTTCAAGACAGTGGTACTTTCTGCCAACTTTCATAAGGTACTTGTGATTGACTATAGAGTTGGAAAATAGTAAATGGATGTCCCAATCCATTTGTAGATCCTTTCACAATCAAACTCAAAACTGATTTTACAATTATGGCTCCAATATCAACAGATTTTCCAGTTTGAATACAGTAGTTCAGGATAACACTCTCCTTTGTGACCTTACTAACTTTCATAGTAGGCAATAATTTCAAGGAAATGAAGAAATGTCATACCTTTGAAGTACGATTTAAAAATGATGCAGAAAAAATCACATTCCCATCATCTTGGGCTTCCTAATTAGCATCTTCATCTGTAAGGTAACGGTAGAGTTCATCCATGTTGTCTCTTGTAGGGGTAAAATTTGCATAGTTGCAGATAGGCACGTTCTCGATCATAAACATTTTGTTGATTCTTTAAGGAGTGAACTGCACAAATCTGCCTCACACATAGATCATTTCTTGGTTGATCCCATGAAGATTTGAATAAAATTTTTTCACCACAGGGAT
>NEWO01000507.1:8372-29350 GCA_003013225.1 Phalaenopsis aphrodite | reverse complement strand
ATGAATTATCTTCAATCATTGGAATTGGTTGAGAAAAATTCATTCCAAATTTGTCTAACTTCCTTGAAATTGCTGCAACTTGATTTGCTAGCATGAAAAAGGCATCAGTTTCATTAATATTGGCTATTTTCTTAAGATTTACCCTTTCATAAGACCATTAAAAATTATTTCTAGTCATTTCTTCAATTAAAGCATAAGTGTCATGAAATGGTTTTAACATCAATGAACCACCAGCAGCGACATCGATAATAGATCTAAAAGATTCGATTAATCCATTAAAAATGTTTGAATTATTAACCAATATGGTATAGCATGGTGTGGCCACTTTCCTAAAAGTTTTTTAAATCGTTCTCATGCTTCATAAATAGATTCGTCTTCAAACTGACAAAAAAATGCAATATCATTTCTAAGCTTCGCGGTTTTTCATGGTGAAAAATATTTAACAAGGAATTTTTGTGTTAAATCACTCCAAGTTTTGATAGATCCATGTGATAATGAATATAACCATGTCTTAGCTTCATCCTTTAGTGTGAAAGGAAATAATCTAAGTATTATAGCATCATCTGATACACCATCATACTTAAATGTAGCACACAATTCTAGAAAATTGTCAAGATGTAAATTTGGATCTTCAGTTGATGATCCCCCACCAAACTGATTATTTGATATCATTTAGATAATAATAGGTTTAAGTTAAAATGAACTGGTCACTAAAATGGGGTTTTGAATACTACAATGAAGTTCATCCATCGTAGGGTTTGCATAATCTCTTAAAGGTCTAAACTCTTCAATATTTTGATTATTTTGATTTGTCATTTCATGAAAATTTTCACTAATTTTTAATTTTTTGATTTTTCTAATAGTTCTTTCTAATTCAAAATCGTAAGGCACAAGTCCTATGGAACCTGAACTATGCATACATTACTATAAAATACATATAAAAAATAAAATGAAATAAAAATAAAAACACACAAACAAGAACTTTATATAAAAACAACACTATAATATTCATACAATAAATCTTAAAGTTTAAATAAGACTTTATAAAAATAGAAATTTTGCTTTTTAAAAACTTCTTTTTAATTTTTTTTGCAAATTTTTGTAATTTAACTCTTTTTTAACCTCCCCGGTAACGGCGCCAAAAAATTGATGTTTACATTCTATATAGATGTAAAATACAATGTATGTGATTATATGCTTAATATCCTTAATAGTTATTCTTAATTTACAACAAAGTCAAAAACTTGATCCAAAGAAAAAGCTAAATAAGTTTTCGACTATGAAACAACTATGAAACAAATAATAGTACAATTATAATACTTAAATATGGGATACAACGCAAGTATGTGTATCATTATCAAGTAATATATGACTTTTTGATTAAGCCCCAAATATCAAACCCACAAGAAGATTAGCAATATGCAGTTTAGAAAACTAGAGAGTTTAAAAATTTTAGACGACAAAAATCTACTTAGCAAAATATTCTTACTTAAACTTAAGATGCTAAAATAGGATGCAAAATCGATTCTTTTTGTAATTTTGGTTTATGAAAATAAAGTAAGCAACTAATTAACTTAACTAAATACTTGCAAGATGAAGGCTGTATAAGTAAAATATCTTTTTTCTTATCATAAATCAGTAATAAGTTGAGAAATTTTGTTGTGAAAGTATTTAAAATTTGTTGTGTCAAATAAGAGTGATAATATTTTTTACCCTTACTAGAGATGTTATAAAGAACATTGGTTAATCTAAAGTTTGAATAGTCTTGAAGATCGATTAGGTATGGAAGATACTAGCTCTCACTCTAGAGTTCCCTCTTCTCCCTCCACCTGGGGGCTAACGTCTCGTATCAAAACCTAAAACTATAAATCAAATTGGGGGCTTTAGTCTGTTACTCTCAAGTCCTCTAATTTTACACCCTTCAAAAGTTTATTTCCCTTTTTTCCATTCAACTCCATGAACTACATTCTCATCCATGAAATCAATATGTGATTCTAAACCATTTTTTGATTGAGACAAAACCATCTCGGATCTTACTTATTCTCACAACAGGTATTAACATCTTAATTGGTCAAATCAAGATTAACATCTTAATTGGTCAAATCAAGAAGTAAATTAAGTGCAAGGTTTCAAATCATCACAACTTCTTCCAACATTGAAGTCTAATACTTCACACAACTTCCTTTCAACGCGTAATCACTTATCATTTTAAGGAAAAAGATAAATAAAGATACTTTGAATCCATGGAGAAAACACAACCACACATGAGTTTAAAAGTAGAAGTCATGCACACAAACAAGAAATCTAAATTAAAACCAAGTGTAGTCATAAAAATAAACACTTATCTCAAATCCTCTCCACCAAATTTCTTGAATTTCTTTTGAATTATCTTCCTTCACTCACAATACAAACTAAACACTCAAAATAAAATACAAAGAAAGTGGCAGGCGGTGGCAGCAATGGGCGGCGGCGACGGCGTACTTGGATGAATGATGGCTGTAAATTTTATGGGTGGTTGGCCTCTAGCGGTTGGCTTTAATGATCCAAGTCTTCTTTGATAAAAATCCAAAAGATGTCTTGGTATCCCTTCAAAATGTGTTTCTATTCAATTAATATTCTAGAAGTTGCTTCCTCAAATGCCAATTGAATGAACTTTCATGTCCATGGGATATTTCCAACTTTGTTACCAAGGTTTCTTCAAACACCTCTTCAAATATTCATCTAAATTCAATGAATCATCAAATAACTACTTCTAACACTTAAGAGTAGGGTACCTGGCATTTAGGCGTCATAACTGAGAGCTTAGGCGCTCAGTTCATTTTTGCAGCTTTTTCATTTTTGCTCCAAATTTGATCCTTTTTCACTCCTTTTAGCAATTTTCATTCATTTGATTATACTTGAAAGAAAATCACACAAATTCCTTTCATTAAAGCACAATATCTAAAAAAAAGGTATAAAAATGTGTATAAAAATACTATATATTTTAGGTGTATCAAAATCCCCCAAACTTAAGATGTTACTTGTCCTCAAGTGACCTTTCAATCTTTAAAAACCAACATAAGTAGATGATGTATATGAGTTTCCTTAGAAGTTACCAAAATTTTGATGTAGAAATATAGTAGTTTAGTTTAGGAAAAATATTAGTAAATGAGACCAACTTAGAGTTTAGAAATTTTTAATGTTAAGAAATATAAAAATATGAGTTTCTATCTAATTTTGAAATATTGTAGATTTTCCAAATATAGAGTTTAGGTATTTTATTTTCTCCACTTAAAAATTTTTATTAAGCATAATTTTACTCACTATATCATATCCCTAAGCTTAAGAGTTTCTCAAGTCTTATACTTTAAAAAGATCAGATTTGGAACTAATTTTTGATTAAGCACTAATCTTCAAGCTTCTCCTCTCTTTTTAAATTTTTTTTTTCTTTTTCTTTTTCTTTTCTTTTCCTTTTCAGGCAAGAATTAATATATATAGATAGACCTTTAATTGTTTTGAATTCCACTCTTCCTTTCTTAAAGCAAAGAGTTGATATTTTTCTTTCACTTAAAAACATAATAATAGTTTTGAAAATTAATTTATATAAAAGAAATTTAATTTTTGAAAATAAAAATCTAAATCTTCTAAAGTTTTTAAAAATACAATTTTTCATACTAAAGATAGTTACACTATATTTAGCATTTTCCACACTAAAATTTTTAACTTCAAGTTTTTCTTCATTACTATAAATTTTAACTAAATTCTCTTACTCATTTCTATATAAAAATTTTACTTCCCTAATATAACTTCATATACATAATCATTTTCTTCAAATCAAAATCAAATTTATTTGAAATACATTTGAGAAAAAATAAACTTTTTAGTTTTTAAGAAAATTTTTCATCCCTCCCCCAAACTTAAATTTTTAATAAAAAATAAAGCATTTTAGCATCATATAAATATTGGCAAGGATTAAAACAAAAAATAACAGGCTTGCAAGAATTTTCATAACGTAATATGCAAGTGCAAAAATTAAGAAAATAGGAGTAAGAAATTAACTTGATCAAATTTTAGTTTTCTTAACATATAGAGATTCATCAGACTTTTATGCAATGAAATATAACATAAAATCAAGCAAACACGCTAACAAAGATACATGATTGTAACATAAAGAAAAATAGCTGGTAGTAAATTAAAACTTTTAAACATGCAGCTTTTAAAAGTAAAAAGTTAGCTAGACTCTAAACCTTCCTAAGATCCAGAATTAAGGTCAGCACAGACTAACTAAATACATTAAACAATAAAATTATCACAATTACTACTACTAAATATAATAAATACTCACAAAACACAAATACATCACAGTAGATGTACAAAACAAAACGTAGCAGTCTCAACAATAACAACTAAAAGCAAAATACAGAGTAGATAACAACTGCATCATTCTCCTTTTCATCACTATCGTCACTATGCCAAATAGTTGCAGGCTCATATGGTGGATATCTGGGGTACTGAAGAAATACAACATCCTGGTTACCTCTCATAAGGTTTTCCATAGCTAAGTTGAATTCACCATCATAATCACTACATCTCTTCATAGACCCATCCATATGCTCAGCAAAATGTTCTAAGCTTCATACCTTATCTGAAGTAGGGTTAAGATTGTCCAAAATCCTCTATAATAACTGTGACATAGAATCAAATCCAGAAGTCTGATCTCNTGGATAGACCTTTAATTGTTTTAAATTCCACTCTTCCTTTCTTAAAGCAAAGAGTTGATATTTTTCTTTCACTTAAAAACATAATAATAGTTTTGAAAATTAATTTCTATAAAAGAAATTTAATTTTTGAAAATAAAAATCTAAATTTTCTAAATTTTTTAAAAATACAATTTTTCATACTAAAGATAGTTACACTATATTTAGCATTTTCCACACTAAAAATTTTTAACTTTAAGTTTTTCTTCATTACTATAAATTTTAACTAAATTATCTTACTCATTTCTATATAAAAAATTTACTTTCCTAATTTAACTTCATATACATAATCATTTTCTTCAAATCAAAATCAAATTTATTTGAAATACATTTGAGAAAAAATAAACTTTTTTTTTAAGAAAATTTTTCATCCCTCCCCCAAACTTAAATTTTTAATAAAAAAATAAAGCATTTTAGCATCATATAAATATTGGCAAGGATGAAAAAAAAAATAACATGCTTGCAAGAATTTTCATAACGTAATATGCAAGTGCAAAAATTAAAAAAATAGGAGCAAGAAATTAACTTCATCAAATTTTAGTTTTCTTAACATATAGAGATTCAACAGACTTTTATGCAGTGAAGTATAACATAAAATCAAGCAAACACACTAACAAAGATACATGATTGTAACATAAAGAAAAATTGCTGGTAGTAAATTAAAACTTTTAAACATGCAGCTTTTAAAAGTAAAAAGTTAGCTAGACTCTAAACCTTCCTAAGATCCAGAATTAAGTTCAACACAGACTAACTAAATACATTAAACAATAAAATTATCACAAATATTACCACTAAATATAATAAATACTCACAAAACACAAATACATCATAGTAGGTGTACAAAACAAAACATAGCAGTCTCAATAATAACAACTAAAAGAAAAATACAGAGTACAGAACAACTGCATCATTCTCCTTTTCATCACTATCGTCACTACGCCAAATAGTTGCAGGCTCATATGGTGGATATTTGGGGTACTGAGGAAATACAACATTCTGGTTACCTCTCATAAGGTTTTCCATAGCTAAGTTGAATTCACCATCATAATCACTACATCTCTTCATAGACCCATCCATATGCTCAGCAAAATATTCTAAGCTTGATACCTTATCCGCAGTAGGGTTAAGATTGTCCAAAATCCTCTATAATAACTGTGACATAGAATCAAATCCAGAAGTCTGATCTCGTGATGTAGAAGCATGTGAAGTAGAAGCTCGTGTCATCAAAGCAGTAGAACTACTAGAGAATCCTCCTCTCTAGCCAAAAATAGAGTGATGTGAATAATACTTCACATTCACACTAGTAATGGGTTTCAATGGCTATAAGATCTCCTCTCATCTGCCAAATCTAACTCTAAACTGCTCGTATAAGGAAAAAAACTAGGATGCAAATCCCAAACCTGCAGTAGTACCAAATGCGGTTGAACTGCTAATAACTCCATGAATCAAAGCTCCAATATCAATAAGCTTGAATTGAGGAATGTCAAGGTTGCTCGATCTCAAGTCACTTCACTTTAATGATTTGTAGGTAGCAGACTAGCAGAAATAAAATAATGTCATTCCTTTACAGTGGCATCCAACTTTGAAGCAGAAAAGTTTACTCTTCTTTCATTTATGATCTTTCATAACCCTCTCCCAGCAGTGAAATATGAAATAATCTCGTCTAGCTCCTCCTTAGTAAGATTATAATTTGAATAAAAACACAAAGTACTTGGGGAGAAATGATAAAACTGATTAATTAACTCAAGTGAAAAAGTCATTGTCTTCCCCCTCATCAGGACTCCTTCTTCATCAGTTTCAAGAAGATTCGCATAGAACTCCCGCATAACAGAAATCATTGCAATAGCAGAAAAACAACATAACCGCTCTCATTGGCGGCAAACAATCAAATCTTCAATAGCTCCTCCCGCACTTTTAAAACTTCGCTCAAGAATTAACTTTCTCGACTGCAGTGCATCACTGTATTGATCCTTAACTCTTGAACTGACAAACTTGTTTGAATCGAATGGAGCCTTCCCCTTACTCCTCTTCATTCTTGGTGTCATTCCAAAAATAATTATAAAATTAAAAATAAATTCCACATTCAACTCCAAGTCACTAAACTAAACTCTTAAAAGCTTAAACTAATAAATTCATGCCTTTTCCATAGATTTTTCTCAAATTTTCACCATAAATAGTGATTATGGGTAACTCATGAAGTTCTTACCTCAATGATATCAAATCTAGCAATTTTTTTCTCAAATCTCCAAGAAATCTTTAAATATGGTAAGCCCTAGCTCCAAATTTGTGAAAACCCATGGAAGAAGGCGAAGTGAAGGTGCTTTAATGGAGTTTTTTGGACCGATTATTCAATTAAAATTGTTTGTGAACCAGTTTTTGTGAACCAGCGCTTGAGTGTGAATGGTTCGGTGCTTAGGCGTTTGTCTCTCGGTTTTGGTAGAGCTTAAGCGCGGGTCTTGGCGCTTAGGCGCCAATGCATAAATTTTGATTTTTTTGATTTAAGTGAAATACACTTCTATCCTAAGTAAAAAAACCGTAAATGGCCTCAAAACACTTTATATATTTTTTCCTTCCCTCTTAACTCTCCTTTTACTTAAGATTCGCCAATCTTAGCTAATTTGATTCAACACATAATAACACAAAATTTCACACAAACAAAACACTTATATTCATTAATGAAAAATTACAAATGTTTTCAAATACATAGGTTCTCCATCTAAATAGCCTCGGATGAGAAAATTCCTAACATGAACACTAAACAATTTTAACATAAAAATACACTAAACACGCTTAACATTAAACAAAAACTAAACACATAAACTCTAAATCACGAACTTAATTCCATTCCCTAGTTGATGGAACAAATCTTGGCCTATCATTAATTTCTCTTTCAGCATTTGGAATTTATATCTGAAAGAACGAACAATGATTAATAACTCTAGTTGAATCTTCTTCAATCTATTTGTTCTTCAGAATTATAGCAGTGTCCACTTCTTCTATAACATTGGTATGGCTAAATTTCATCTTAAGTTGCCATCCCATATGGTCTAGATGTATGTTAACTTCCATCACTTTTCCTCAATTGAAGCCACATTAGCCTCAATTTTAATGATTTTCTCTGTTATCCCTTCGAAGCTAACGGTGAGAAAACTGTTATATAACTCTTGCACACTCTGACTAATAAACCTCTTTCTCATTAATTCCTCCTTTTTTTCCTTAAATCACTCTCCTAAGATGGCATTTTACCAAAACTCTCTCTTTTTCACTTAGATTTTAAGGTTAAATGGAAATTTGGTGAGATTTCTCCTCATAACCTTCTATTTATAGCCTCCAAATTCTTCTTATAACTCGTAGGCATGCCTTAGAATCGTCTCCCACGTCAAAGCTAACCAATCCTTGGTTAAAAATTCTATAAACTAAATTTAGCACATATTTTTTAACAGTCATGCTTAAGCGTCGGATATTGGCGCTTAAGCGTCGGTGCCCATTTTAGCATAGGTCAACTTAACGTTCAAACACTCATTCTAACACTCTAAGTCATCTATTAAGGTCTTAGAATAATCACTAACTTAATATATAATAAAAAATACTACCAAAATTTTTAAATTCACACACAACAACATAACAATAAAAACAAACACACAGATAACTATGGGTTGCATCCCACAAAGCGCTTGGTTTAACATTGTCAGTCCGACGTAACCAGTGCTTATTCTGGTTGACCCAACATCAAAAAATCATTTAAATTAAATTGGTCACCTATATAGTAGAATTTCAGCCTGTGACCATTCACTTTGAATATTTTGTCAATTTTAGGATCTTTGATATCCACAGCTCCATAAGGATAAACTTTCATCACAATAAATGGGCCCATCCACCTGGACTTGAGTTTTCCTGGAAATAATCTTAACCTTGCATTGTAAAGCAAAACTTGTTGTCATTGCTGAAAATTTTAAAGAAGAATCCTCTGATTATGCCACATCTTCATCTTTTCTTTGTAAATCTTAGCACTTTCAAAAGATTCATTCATTATCTTTTTAAGCTCATTTAATTACAATAACATTTTCTCATCAGCATCTTTTAAATTGTAATTAAATTTTTTAATAGCCCACTATGTTTTATGCTTAAGCTCAATTGGTAAGTGACACACTTTCCGAAATATTAGCCTGTATGGGGACATTTCTATAAGAGTTTTGTATGCAGTCCTATAAGCCCACAAAGCATAATCAAGTTTAGCTGACCAATCCATTTTGGTTGGATTTACAGATTTTTCCAATATTCTTTTAATTTCATAATTGGATAATTCAACCAAATCACTTGTCTTAGGATGATAAGCAGTAGCAATTCTATAATTTATATGATATTTCTTTAATAAATTTTCCATTATTGCATTTCTAAAATGACTTCCTCCATCAATTATGATTACTCTCGGCATCCCAAATCTACAAAATATGTTCGTTCTTAACAAATTTGCAACACTTTGAGCATCACATCTTGGTAAAGCAATAGTTTCTATCCATTTAGATGCATAGTCTACAGCTAATAATATATATAAATTTTTGAAAGATGATATAAATGGTCTCATGAAATATAATCACCAAACATCAAATATCTCAACTTCTAACACATAATTTAGGGGTATCTCATTCCTCTTAGAAATATTGCATACTTATTGACATTGATCACAAGTTTTGATATAAGCATTAACATCTCTAAAGATAGTAGGCCAATAAAATCCAGATTGTAAAATTTTGTATGTTGTTTTAACAACACTAAAATGTCTCCCAAAATCAGAATTATGACATTTTTAAATAATTTCATAAGTTTCTTCCAAAGGCGCCATCTTTGAATAATTAGATCATTTCATTGTTTATATAAAAATGTGTCATCCCAAAAAAAGTCTTAGCTTCAGATAAAAATTTCCTCTTTTGTTGGTATTTCATTCCATAGGGTATAATATTACTAATAATGAAATTCACAATGTCGGCATACCATGCAACACTCCACTCATTAACATTGAAAAATTTTTCATCTTGAAAATGTTCATTAATCTTCTTTTCAAAACTAAGTTGTTTCTGTAATTCAAGTCTAGAAAAATGATCAGAAATTTGATTCTCAACTCTCTTCCTATCTATTATTTCAAAGTTAAATTCTTGCAAAAGACGAATCCATCTTATTTGTCTTGATTTTGCATCATTCTTTTTCATTAAATACTTAATAATAGAATGATTTGTATGCACATACATTTAGTTCCAATTAAGTATGATCTAAATTTATCAAAAACATATACTATTGCTAATAAATCTTTCTCAATTGTGGTATAATTAATTTAAGCTTCATTAAGAGTTCTACTAGCATAATAGATAACTTTGAAAATATTATCATACTTTTGTCCTAGAACAGGTCCAATAACATAATCACTAGCATCGCACATAAATTCAAATAGTTTTTCCCAATCTAGTGAAATAATAATTAGTGCAATGACTATTTTTTCTTTTAATAATTCAAAAGCTTTTAGGCACTCTTTATCGAAATTAAAAGTTACATCTTTTTCAAATAAATGACATAGAGGCATAGCAATTTTTGAAAAGTCTTTAATATATCGTCTGTAGAATCCAGCATGTCCTAAAAAACTCCTAATTTCCTTCATACTTGTTGGGTGAGGTAAATTAGTGATCACTTGAATTTTTTTAGGGTCTACTTCCATACCATTTTTTGAAATTTGATGTCCCAAAACTATTCATCCTACTACCAAAAATTGATATTTTCCCAATTAATGACTAAATTTGTTTCTTCACAGCGCTTAAAAACTTTTGACTAATGTTCTAAACATGATTCAAATGAAATTCCAAACACTGAAAAACCATCCATTAAAGCTTCAATCTCTTTCTCAATTAAATCACAAAAAATAGCCATCATGCATCTTTGAAATGTAGCAGGTGCATTACATAAACCAAAGGGCATTCTTCTAAAAGCAAATGTACTATAAGAAATGGTAAAAGTTGTTTTCTCTTGATCCTCAGGAGCTATTTATATTTGGTGATAACCAGTATATCCATCTAGAAAATAAATATATTTATGCGCAGCTAGTATATCCAACATTTGATCTAGAAAGGGTAGTGAAAAATGATCTTTCCTAGTGACAAAATTTAATTTTATCTAATCAATGCATATTCGCCATCCTGTGACTTGTCTTGTTGGTTTTAACTCATTATGTTCATTTAAAGTCACAGTTACTCCTCCTTTCTAAGGAACACAGTGAATTGACTCACCAATGCATTATCTAAAATAGGGTAGATAATTCCAGCATCTAACCACTTTAGAATTTATTTCTTAACAACTTCTTTCATAATAGGATTCAATCTCTTTTTAGGATCATCCCTAAGTTTGCAGTTCTCTTCCATATGAATTTTTTTAATACAAATTGCAGCAATTTTCAATCCAAAGGCTTTCTTATAACTCTTTAAAGTTTTCATCAAACTCACTTTTTTCTTTTAGAGTTAGTTTTGAGAAAATTATAACAAGTAATGTTGAGGAATCACCTAAAAAGGCATGCTTCAAATTTTTAGAAAGCAACTTCAACTCAGCTTAGAAGGCTTTTCAATTGATGGACAAAAAGATGTATCTTTTTTTGTCGTATCCAAAACTTCAAAACTTTCTTGAACATAATTTGAATCTTCCTTATATAAATCTTCATATCGATTTAATTTCTCTTCTTGCTCGTATTCTAACTCTTTCAATTCAGATTTCTCTTCATGCATTATTTTGAAATGACATTCACTAATGTATCTTATAACATCCATTCTATAGCATTCATCATCTTCACCTTTTGTAGGATATTTCATTGATTTGGAAATATTAAATGTAACTGTTTGATCATTGATGGGCATAGTTAATTCTCATTTCTGCACATCTATCATTGCTCTTTCAGTGGCTAGGAAAGGTCTCTAAAAAATGATAGGTATCTACTTATCTTCCTTCATATCTAGCATAATGAAATCAAAAGGAAAAGGAAAGATAAATTGATCCACTTTCATTAGGACATCTTCTATAACTCCCTTAGAGTATGTTATTGAACGATTTGCTACCTACAGAATTATAGTGGTAGGGGTTATTTCTTCTAATCCTAATATTCTAAATATTGATAATGACATAAGGTTGATGCTTGCTCCTAAATCACATAAAGTTTTCCCATAAAATATGTCTCTTATTGCATGTGGAATTATAAAGCTACCAGAATCTTTAAGCTTTTCAGGAAGCTTTTTCTGAATTATAGCACTAAACTCCTTACTAAGTGCAACTGTTTCATTATCTTCAAACTTCATTTTCTTATTAATAATATCTTTCATAAACTTTACATAGCTTGGCATTTGTTCTAGAGCTTCAGCAAATGGAATATTAATTGTAAGCTTCTTAAAAATTTCCATATATTTTGAAAACTGATTATCTAACTTTTCTTGTCGAAGCCTCTAGGGAAATGGAGGTGGTGGTATTTCTAAATCAACTTTAAGTAAAGAAATAGGTTTCTCTAAACCTTTCGAAGCATCCTGTTTTGGTTCTTCAATCTCCTCTCCCTCTTTACTTCAATCTGTTTTTGAACTCTTCCTTCAAATTCTCTTCCACTTCTAAGTTGAACGGCTTTTACTTGCTTTTTATTTTGGTCTTTTGGATTTTATATTTTATTACTAGGAAGTGTTCTTTGGAATCCATTCGTTATTGAATTTATTATTTGTTCTAATTAATTCTCAATATTTCTAATTTTCGCTCCTAAACTTTGTAATTGATTTCTCAATTATAACACTACTTCTTCTATAGACAACTTCTTCTCCTTAAATTGTGGATTACTATTGAAACTTGGAGGATACGTAAGTTTATAATTACTATTCCCTTAGTTGTTATAGTTCCCCAATGAGTTTACTTGGTTGTTCCCTCATTGCTTATTACTACCACCTGAAGTATTGTTCCAGTTAAATTTAGGATGGTTCTTCTGACCTACATTATATTAATTTCAATATGGGTTATTCTGCTTGTTATTTATGACATTCAAACTCACTAATGATGTTTAAGAAACTACCATTTGGCCTAATGAATTCTCTTCAATCATGGAAATTGGTTAAGAAAAATTCATTCCAAATTGGTCTAACTTGAAATTGTTCCAACTTTATTTGCTAGCATAGCAAAAGCATCCATTTCATTAATATTAGCTACTTTCTTAAGATTTACCTTTTCAAAAGGCCATTATCCATTTCTTCAATTGAAGCATAAGCGTCATGAAATGGTTTTGACAACAAAGAACCACCAGCAGCGACATCGATAATAGATCTAAGAGATCCAACTAAACCATTATAAAATGTTTGAATTATTAACCAATCTGATATAGCATGGCGTGGACACTTTCTTAAGAGTTCTTTAAATCATTCTCATGCTTCGTAAATTGATTCCCCTTCAAACTGACAAAAAGATGTAACATCATTTCTAAGCTTCGTAATTTTGGATGGTGGAAAATATTTAGCAAGAAATTTCTACGCTAAATCACTCTAAGTTCTGACAAATTCAGGTGATAATGAATGCAACCACATCTTAGCTTTATCTCTTAGTGAGAAAAGAAATAATCTAAGTCTTATAGCATCATCTGACACACCATCATATTTAAATGTAGCACATAAGTCTAGAAAATTGGCAAGACGTAAATTTGAATATTCAGTCGGTGCTTCCCCCAAACTAATTATTTGATATCATTTGGAAAAAAGCAGGTTTAAGTTCAAATGAATTAGCCACTATAACGGGTTCTTGAATACTACAATGAAGTTCATCCACCGTAGGGTTTGTATAATCTCTTAAAGGTCTAAACTCTTCAACATTTTGATTATTTTGATTTGTCATTTCTTGAATTTTTTTAGTAGTTTTTAATTTTTTAATTTTTTTAATAGTTCTTTCTAATTTAGAAAAGTAAGACACAAGTCCTATGGAACCTAAACTATGCATACATTACTATAAAATACATATAAAAAATAAAATGAAATAAAAATAAAAAACAACACTACAATATTCCTACAATAAATCCTAATGTTTAAACAAGACTCTGTAAAAATAAAAATTTTGCTTTCTAAAAACTTCTTTTTGAAATTTTTTTCAAATTTCTGTAATTCAACTCTTTTTTAACCTCCCCGACAACGGCGCGAAAAACTTGATCCCAAGTTTCTATATAAATGTAAAATGCGATGTATGTCATTATATGCTTAATTTCCTTAATAGTTATTCTTAATTTGCAATAAAGTCAAAAACTTGATCCAAAACAAAAGCAAAATAAGTTTTCTACTATGAAATAAATAAGAATACAATTATAATATTTAAATTTGGGATACTACTCAAGTATACATATCATTAACAAGTAATATAGGACTTTTCTATTTAGCCCCGAATATCGAACCCACAGAGAGATTAGCAATATGGACTTTAGAAAACTAGCGAGTTAAGAAATTTTAGATGACAAAAATCTACTTAGCAAAATATACTTACTTAAACTTAAGATGCTAAAATAGGAATGCAGAATTGATTCTTTTTGTAATCTTTGGTTTATGAAAATAAAGTAAGCAACTAATTAACTTAACTAAATACTTGCAAGATGAAGCCAGTATATGTAAAATATCTTTTTCCTTATCATGAATCAGTAATAAGTAGAAAAATTCTGTTGTGAAATTATTCTAAATGTGTTGTGTCAAATAGGAGCAATAATATTCTTTACTTTTGCTAGAGATGTTATAAAGAACATTGGCTAATCTATAATGTAAATAGTCTTGAAGACCGATTAGGTTGGGAAGATACTAGCTCTCCCTCTAGAGTTCTCTCTCCTTCCTCCACCTCGGGGCTAACATTTCTTATTAAAACTTAAAACTATAAATCAAATTGGGGGCTTTAGCCTGTCACTCTAAAGTTCTCTAATTCTATACCCTTGAAAATTTTATTTCCCTATTTATTTGCACTCAACCCCGTGAGTTACATTCTCATCTATGAAATCCATATGTGATTTTAAATCATTTGTTGACTAAGACAATACCATCTCAGATCTTACATATTCTCACAACAAGTATTAACATCTTAATTGGAAAAATCAAGAAGTAAATTAAGTGTAAGGTTTCAAATTATCATAACTTCTACAACATTGAAGCCTAATACTTCACACAACTTTCTTTCAACACTTAATCACTTATCATTTTAAGAAAAAAAGATAAAAAAATTTGCTCTGAACCCATAGAGAAAACACAACCATCCTAGCGCAAAATCATGTGTGGTTGTGTTTTCAAACCACACACAGAGCAAATTTCTAGAATGGTTGTGTTTGCTCTGAACCCATTCTAGCGCAAAATCACCAAATTATCAAAATACCCCTACAATCCTAATTTTTGACAAAAATCCCAAAATTACCCAAAATACTCAAATTTGCCCAAAAATCATTTCAAACCACTCACCACTACCTAAATTGACCAAAACCCACCAAAATCACCAAATTCCCAAAATACTCATAAAATCGCACAAAATTACCAAAATGCGCCTCATGACCCAAAAATTCCAAAAAATCCAAAATCATCCCAAATATTCCTAATGTCAATTTTTTATCATCCATTTGACCCAATTTGACCAAAAGCCCCAATTTGCCCTTAAAGGCCCAAATGCCCCCAAATAACCTCAATTTTGGCCCAATTGGCTCCAATCTTGCCCAATTTCAATTCCAAATCAAAATTCAACATCCCCAATCCCAATATAAACAAAATTCAAGCTCAATTTGACCCAATTACAAGCCCAATTTCACCTAAATCAAAAAGCCTTAATTTTGACTATATGCCTAAATCCACTAAATTAGCCCCCCAATTCAATTCAAAATCACTTGAAATTTTTCCAAATATTTCATGACATCTCCATACACCAAACTCAACATTCAATTAGCCCAAATTTTAGCCCAAATTCAATTTCAATTTCAAAACCCCAAGCCCACTACATCTAATTTCAAAAGCACAAATCCAAAGCCCACATGACAATTCTTTCACTTCATCATCCATTTGATTAAAATCATTCCAAAAGTCCTAAATTCAAAATCAAATCATTTCAAATCAAGCATCATGCCGAACTCCACCAAAATATTTTATAAATTCAAAAATCCCTTCTCATGAAAATTAGCCCAGCTACTCCCAAGCCATAGAAAAGTAATGAGAGCCTTGCCACATCATCAAGCTATTAATTGCAAAAGGCCAAGCCACTTTTAAGCTTCTTTAAAAGGGTTTTTAACCTTTTTTATGAATCACTTAAACCCATGCTTAGCAAAAATTCCTTGGATGGAGACCTCTCCACACCACTTTAGCTGAGCCATCTGATTCTCCTCAGCACCCAAACCTTCCTTGAGAGGTGAACCCTGGCCTAAACCATGATTTGACCCAAATTGACCTAAAATAGCCCTTCCCCCATTCTATTTCAATTCAATGCCTTTATACATGCCCAACCCAATTGACTTCACCAAACCCAAGCCCTAACCTCTCTAAGTCAGATGGAGACCTGAGCCTTGCTGGTCGGCCACCTAGGCTGCCAGAAAAGCCATAGCCAAGTGCTCCCCCATTGCTAAAACTCAAAATTAAACATATCCAAGTTGTCTCATCCCAATTGGGTTTTTGCATCTTGTTAGCATCCACATAAGCAACCCAAAGCACCCACCAATTGCTTCTAATGACATCTCCTTGCCCCTCTATTTAAGCCCACCCTCCATGGCGAAACGATGAAAGCTTGAAATTCCTTAGGGAGACTGTCAAATTGCTTTCAAAGCTTCTTCAAGACCTCCTAAGTACAATGCAACGATTCCTCAGCTCTCTCCTCCACTGAACAAAGCCAATTTTCCAACCCTAATTTGAGGCCGAAATAGAACATCTCCAAAACCTTCATCAAATTCAAATTGACTCCACCCACACCATCCCCATATTGAGACAAGAAGATCCCCACAAAAGCCCCATCACCAGAGCACCCTAGGGTGGACTTTGACCAACACCCAAAATCAGCCTTGGTCGAACTTGGGTCTAGACAATTCACCAAGACCAGAGGCTTCATCCTCAAGCTCTTTGGACCTCCACGAAGCTTCTCCAAGCATCCAATCTAGGCTTCCCCTCTTGCACCAAGGTATAATATTTTTCCCCCATCGCAAGATTATTTTAATTCTCCATGAGCCTAGAATCAATTTCATGGTAGGTTAGCCATATGGATAGGTTCGTCTCACTTAGATGAGTCCATAGGATCAAACCTGAAGTGATTTGGTCAAGTGTAACTCAAGATATTATGATTTTAAGGTGGACAGTTCATGGGTTTAGTCCATTTAGGATGATGAAGGAGTGTCGTTGGATTGAACGTGTATCAGACTAACGGCTATGTTGGAGTTGGACGAGTAGACGGAGTGGAAAGGCGGGCTGACGGGGCAGATGCGTGGACGACGACGTCGAATGGGAGTGTACTGCGTGGAGCTTCGGAGCCATCATAGGATTGCATGGCACCACGTGGATAAGTAGAAAAATAGGGCATTTTTTTATTTATTTAAACCCCTTGAACTTCAAAAATTAATATCTTTGTGTAGAAAAATAAAAAAAATAAAATAAAAATATCTACTTACATAGTGAACAGAGGAGAACAATGTGAAAATATTTTTATGTTCATTTGATGCATGTAAAAGTTTTAATTAATTAAATAGTGTTTTTCTTATTTTGATTCTCCATTTGCATAAACATTTCACCGTGGCATAAAACCATGAGGCTTTTGATATCTCTGTTGTTAGGTATATCCCCTGATTTTTCTAATGTTAAAGGGGTATCTCTAACTAGAGATATCTAATTTTCAAGTTAATAGCCCCTGTTTTGGTATAAAATTTATAATAATTAAAATACTCATTAAAAAAAAATAAAACTTGCTTTGGTATGTTCACTGTGGTCAGAGGATCCTAGAAAAAGTATAAACTTGATTTAACTCATTAAAAATAACCCTAATTGTCAATAACCCTAAAAATAAAAAGAAAATTAATTTGGAATAATTGTAAATTTAAATGATATAAAAAATATTCTACACTCTAATTTAATGTTAGAGGAGCTCCCCATAAAAATTTCAAGTAAATTAGAATTAAATTGACCACTCAAATGGATTAATTAAGTGAAATCACATTTTTGACATTAAATAATTATAGTAATTAAAACACAACTCAAAAAATTACAAAATTGATTTTGGGAGCTCCTTATGACCAGAGGAACGTAAGAAAAATAAAATTGAAATTAAAATAAATACTTCATTTTAAGCTGTTTTTAAGCATGTAAACTAATAAAATTAATTAAAAATCATAAAAAATATATAAAATAGTAAAAACACACTAAAATGTCACATTTGGCTTCCTGATCACTTGGGACAAATTAAAATAATTTTTCTAATTTTTTAAGTCAAGATATTAATTTTAAAGACTTAAAAATGATATTTCTCTAATTTTTCACTAAAATAATTCTAATAATTAAAATAAAAGTCACAAAAATATGAAATTTATTTCTTTCGGTTCCCTAGACTTAAAGAGATTTAATAAAATAATAATTTTAAACTTTCCACTTAAATGTTATTTTATATTTAATTAAAGCTCAAAACAAATAAATAATTCTAATAATTAAATTAAATCTCTAAAAATCATGAAAATTAGTCTAAGTGGTCCTCTGACATAGGTACCCCTAATAATTTTCTTAAGGACAAAATTTTTATTTTTATTGAGTTATTAAATTTTCATTTAAAATCCTTATTTTTGCATTAAAAATAATTATAAAAATTAAATAAATTCAGAAAAATCACATTTTCTCCTCTAATGATTTAATTAACCCATAAGTGAGGTGACATAAAATTTCAGGTCATTTGAGTCTAATTTAGTGAATTATAGGGTATTAAGGCCTTAGGGGCAAAAGGGTAATTTTTGGAATTTAAGGCTTAATTAATATT
This sequence comes from Phalaenopsis aphrodite, assembly GCA_003013225.1. Lineage (NCBI taxonomy): Eukaryota > Viridiplantae > Streptophyta > Magnoliopsida > Asparagales > Orchidaceae > Phalaenopsis > Phalaenopsis aphrodite. Next base: position 10,622 of record NEWO01000507.1, on the reverse strand, counting down.
TAAGCTTAACCAAAGGGCTAAATGGGCAATAAATAAGCTTAATTGGTAAATTTTGATGACTAAAATATGGAAGAAATAAATGGTAGTAACCAATCTCACTTTGATCTTCTAAAGGACAAATTTGTAATTTTTCAAAATTAATAAAATTTAGAGAATATTTAAATAAAAAGATACTAAGGTAAGGGGTTTGATTTTGGAAGATAATAACTCACTGATTTTAAGCCCCAACTAATGGTTTTGAGATGATTTATAATTCATGATAATCATTAAGAATATAAATACAAATATTGAAAAAAAAATCTTTTTTTCTTGAAATTGTAAATCTTAAGGGCTTAATAGTTAATTAGGCTTAATCAAAATGTTGTTTAATGAGCTTTAGAAAATAACTTATAATTAATTTAAAACTTTTCAAAACACTACAAGCCTATTCTTTAAAATCAAATTAATTAAATTCCTTAATTAAGTCAAGTTGTCTCCCAAGGGTCTCTATCTGTATAATTCATAAGTGAGATATCAAGTGATGATTACCCCACTTAAGAGATTATCAAAACATCATAATTCATTGAGCATAAGTGTATTAACTGGGTGAACTATATAGTAAATATAATAAGGCCAAAATGAACTCTAGATAATTTCAGGGACTGTGAAATGTCTAGGATATTACCCGAGACTTCTTCATGATCTTTTGGAAATCTTGAAGGACATCTGGACTTATTATGATTTGGTTAAAAGAATCATCCTCAAAATTTGGAACAACCAAAATATGACATAGGATCTAAAATACACACCTCAAACTTGTAGTTTCTCCTTTCCTTTATAAGCATATTTTAATTCCTGCAAAATTATATATACATGCTTCGCAAGTACTAAACTTTTAAGTTGATGAATGAAAAGACTCTACAGGTACGTCTTTACAGTTTACAATATTTTGTTTTCCTGTATTTTTCCTTACTGCACTTTTTACTTATAAACTTGTATGCTAAATAACGATGTCACTTTGCATGTCAAAACTAAAACCTTTAGGATAGCCACAAAACTGAAACTTAAACCAAAACTAAAATCAATCAAGAAAAAATTCACCACCACAATATTCAAGATATAAGACAACTCAAAATTTAATTACAAACATCACAAAATAACAATTGCAACTAAATTAAGACGTCTTTATTTGATGATCGGTAATCCCTCAGTGGAGGTAACTTATGGTTGCTAACGAGATTTCCCACAGTCAAAATTAAAGTATGGAACTCATTGAGTTGAGTTTAGTAAATTCATTTGGACTAAGTGAATCCGTAAGAAAATAGTGGTGCCTGAACGGGGGAACCGTGGGATCCTAACCGGTGTCGCTCTAATCAACTTTAAAATGTCCCATAATACTTAAATGATCATAACCTTAGGGACATCTGATTTGGAATCATTACTTGACACATTAGAAAACCTAAACTTACTGCAACAAGGAGCTTGGAGCTAGCATTGTGGGAAACATTGTCATCTTCAACATTAAAACATATCTACATCACTTAAACCACTCCTTAAAATTAAACAACAATCCATAGGATTTTGAGGTTGTTTTCTTATGCAACATAAATCTTCAACTTATCTTTAGGCAATTGTATGGTTCTACTATACAATATAAGCCCTAACTCATCTTAGGATTCCGAGGTTGTCATTTGTCACGACCTAAATCCTCATATCTTTCAGGATATTTGTGCGATCATTTCACACGAATATAAGCTCTAACTAATAAAATTGGCATGACGAAACACTTAAATATTTCTCCTCTAAATTGAAGCCAAACCATAATATAGTTTGGGAAGTCACTGAGGTTCTCATTGGGATCCATGATATCACATAATCTTTCTTTCTTTGGATTCTACAATAAAATGTTCCAAACTTGAGTCATTCCCCTTTTACATATCTTTTTCCGATCTCGTTGAAAAGTCCTAACCCTTTGACCAATTTGAAAATATTATCCACTGGTTTTTATCCAGAGTTTGTTTAGGTGACTTCTGTTATCAATGATGTAATTAACTATAGGGACTTGCCCTTATAGAAAACTTTTTTGAACCCAACTTACTTAATTCTTCGTATTAAATAGGGGAATTTATCGGTCAATATAAAATGGTTTCACAGACTTAAACAGATGTCATACAATCTTTAGTTTATTTAATTGAGCATTCACCAATAAGTAATTTATCTATCCCTCGGGATAGGTGCACTACTTGCGGTATTAGGCTTATTTATTTAAAC
>NEWO01000506.1:472763-485735 GCA_003013225.1 Phalaenopsis aphrodite | reverse complement strand
TATGAAAAGTTGTTTTCTAAGTTCCTTATGATCAGGGGCACTTAAGAAAAATAAAATTTAATTTAAAATAAATAGTTTTTTTCTAAGTTATTTTTTGAATTAAAAATAAATAAAAATGATTAAAAATTAAAAAAAATATGAAAATGTCCAAAATTGATCCTAATTGATCCCTGATCACTTAAGACTTTTTAAAAATATTTTTTCTAATTTTTATAATTTAGTTATGTATTTTTTTAAATACTAAAAATGTATTTTTCTTAATTTTCCATTAAATAATAAAAAAAATAAATTTGTAAAAATGAAAAGTTTGTTTTTCTGAGTTCTCTGAATTTAGAGAGATTTAGGAAAAATATAAAAAGTGATTTTTGAAATAAAAACATATTTTTTATTTAATTAATCACTAAAAATCAATAAGTAATTACAATAATTAAAGTAAAACTTGAAAAATGATAAAATTTTGTCTAAGTGGTCCTCTAACCTAGTTGAACCTCCAATAATTTTCCCATGAACAAAAAATTTATTATGATTAGTTAAATAAATTAATATTGAAAATCCTATTTTTTGAGTCAAAATAATTCTATAAATTAAATAAAACTGGAAAGATCACATTTTCTCCTCTCATTAAATACCTACAAAACAAGTCCTAAGGCTACTAGCCCATAAAATACAGGCAATTGTCAGTACCTGGCCTTTTACAATCCAGGGGCTCGACATCCTTGGGTCGTTTCCTCCTTCTGAAGTTTAACAAAAATTCCTTTTAGTCACCATTGACTACCTTTCAAAGTGAATCAAAGTGAAGGCCCTTGCATCAATTACAACAAACATTGTCTTAAACTTTATTTTGATTAACATCATCTATATGTATGGTTCACCCTCAGTGGTTATCATCAAAGTGGAACACAATTTACTTATTAAGGTGTAAAAGATTTCAGCCAAAGTACAGGAATCAACCTAAAGCTTACATCTATACATTATCCTCAGAAAAATGGGCAAGCAGAGGCCGCCAACAAGATAATTTTGATTTTACTAAGGATGAAAGTTGAAGGAATAAAAAACTATTGGATTTTCTTACTTTTGTCGGACCAAAGGACCATCCAAATGATGCCATTTGAGACCATGTGAAGTTCTTAAATGCTTTATCATACTACTGAAGTAATTTCACTAGTGGAGTATAACCATCATAGCCAAAAGGTCTTCACAACCACTGCATTTTATGAGGGGAACCTCGCCTATTAGCAAGAGTTGAACAAAGAAGGAATGATGCTCGTATTCAACCTACTTGAGGAAAACTAAATCAACACATCTCTTTGCTAGGAAAAATTAAAAAAAAAAAGGAGTGCTTGATACAACAATAGAATTGTCCGAGAGAATTCATTTTCATAAGATGACCAAATCTTAAAGAAAACTAGCCAAATAAATTGGGGGCAGGTGGTCAAAAAATTTGACGAGACATGGACCTTCCCTTTCATTAACAATTAAAAAGTCACCTTAAGAGCCCATAATCAAAAGTCATATGCTGGAAAAGAGGTTCTTCTTGCATGGAGTGAGGTGACCACAAGAAATTCTTTTCTTGACCAAGTACATTATACCGAAAAAAGAAGAAGAATAAAGTTTTTTTTATTTCTAACACTTAGAAATCTTTATTTTAATAAGATGATAATAGAAACATTATATAAATAAGTGATTATAACCCTAGGTTTGTATGACACTTATGGAACTTGATAAGTTAATGCACTTTTTCATCGACACGACACTTAAGAATCTTATGAAGTTGATTCTATTTTGCATTGAGACGACACACAGGGAATCAAAATACCTTAAATTATGGCCGACAATGGAGTTAAAACACCAGATTAGCTTGAAATGTAATGGTTCAAATCTCAAAATTTGCCTTATTAACTTAAGCCTTGAAGTTCTGGTCAAACAAAGACCCATAGGTGCTTCCCTACTTAGTTGTTATAAGTTCCACGAAGGCTTCCAAGTAAATTTCTTTGAAAACTGCTATTGGCAACTAACCTTATGAGAGGTAGTGTGATCGTAAGGAAACTTGAATTCAGTCAAACAATTAGGACTCAGGTTAAGGCGTAAGTTACGTTTTGCACCCTAAAATAAATTAATAAGTGATGCATTCCATCCAACCAGTTAAGAAAAATATAAAATAACCAATAATGAAATCTTATTGTCCAATCAACATACACATATTAAAAGGTGACCTTCAAAGCTCAAGCATAAAAAACCTATCCCTGAAACTTAATCTAAAAAGAAGCTAGAGATGGTTCCTTACTCAATAGTGACAAGTGATCCTCAATTACTGCTTATGTGCACAGTATAACAATGACTTTAATGATCTTTTCCACTAATGATATCTTACTTTGCAACTGAACCAAAAACTTGATCCTAGAGAAAATAAGAATTTAGCTTTTTAATTAATATATATTGGGATATTACGCAAGTATATGTATCGTTATCAAGTAATATAAGATTTTTTGATTAAGACCTCAATATCAAACCCACATGGAAATATGTTATATGCATAAACATTCTATTTTTAAAAAGAAAATTACTTAAACTATAGATATTTTCTCAATAAGTAAAATTCAATTCTTTTTGGTATTTTTGATATTTTGAAAAACTTCTAAAGATAACTTGAGTTTATGTAAAAGAAAAACACTTGATATGAAAATATCTCTCCTTATGTTAAATTAGTAATAAGTATAGGAATTCTATTGTAGAAGTATGCAAATTATGTTGTGCGAAATAAGAGCACTAATATTCTTTACCCTTGCTAGAGATACTATAAAGAACACTTGTTAATTTAAAGTTTGAATAGTTCTGAAGACCAGCTAGGCAAGGAAGATACTAGCTCTCACTCTAGAGTTCCCTTGATTCCCTCCACCAGGGGGCTAACATCTCATATCAGAACCTAAAACAATAAACCAAGTTGGGGGCTTTAACCTGTCACTTTAAAGTCCTCTAACTCTACACCCTTCAAAGTTTATTTCCCTATTTATTTGCACTAAATCATATGAATTACATTCTCATTCATACAACCTTATGTGATTCTTTGCAATTGTTGACTGAGAAAATACCAGCCCGGTTCTTACATGTTCTCATAAAAAATTTTAACATCTGGATAAGCCGAATCAAGAAGTTAATGAAGTATATGGATTTAAATTATCACAACTTCTTCCAACATTAAAGATTATTACTCTCCACAACTTCTATCCAAACTTTAATTACTTATCATTTTAAGAAGAAAGATGAAGAAAACTACTCAGAATCCATAGAGAAAACAAAATTACAATTTAGTTTAAAAGTAGAAATCATTGTCAAATCAACATGAAGTCTCGATTAAAACCAAAAGTAGTTCAAAACAAAATATAAAAACTTATCTCAAATCCTTCAACAAACTCTTGAAGTTATTTTGAATTTCTTCTCTTTTACAACACTCTTGACTTTCACAATAAAACTAAAAACAAAAAGGATAAAGTGAATTTGTGGTGCCTGAAAATCCCTCCAAAACTCTCTCTTTTCCAAAACTTTTCAGAACTTTCAAGCACACTTTAAAAAGTCTCAACTTTCTTCTTTTATAAATCTCCAAGAGGTTCCTTGATAACTCTTAAAAATTTGTTCCAATTCGATGTATTATCCAAATGATGCCTTCTTTTATAAGTCTTTTAATAATATTTTCATTTTTAGTGGTCATAACCACCCTCTTTGGCCAATAGGTGCCTCAAATACCGCTTCAAAATTCAGCAAAATGAAGTAAATCATCACATAACTGCCTTTGGTGCTTAAGCGCGGGGCCTCTGGCACTTAGGCGTTGCCTTCTCTGTAAGCGCCGGATTTGGCGCTTAAGCGCCAAAACACTTTCGCACAATTTTCAGCTTTTTGCTCCAAATTTGATCATTTTTCACTCCTTTTAGCATTTTTTTACTTTTTTATTTATACCTGAAAGAAAATGACACAAATACCTTATATTAAAGTGCAATATCTCAAAAATAGGTATAAAATTGTGTCTAAAAACACTATAGATTTTAGGTGTATCAAAATCCCCAAAACCTAAAATATTACTCTTTCTCAAGCGACACTTCAATCTCTTAAAACTAAATAAGTATGATATGTATATGAGTCTCTTTAGGAGTTACTAAAATTTAGATTTAGAAATATAGTAATCCAATTTAGAAAAAAATATTTTTTAAGTGAGACCAACTTAAAGTTTAGAAATTTCTAATGTTAAGAAATCTGAAAATATGAGATTCTAATTCAGAATTATTGTAGATTTTCCAAATTTAGAATTTAGTCTTTTTAATAGCTCCATTTAAAAATTTTTATTAAGAATAATTTTACTTACTATATTATATTCTTAAGCTTAAAAGTTTCTCAAGTCTTATACTTTAAAAAGATCAAATGTGGAACAAATTTTTAGTTAGACACTAATCCTCATGCTTCTCCTCTCTTAATGTTTTTCTTTTTTTTTCTTTTACTTTTTTTTTTCTTTTTCTTTTCTTTTAGGCAAGGATTACTATATCTAGATATGCTTGTAATGGTTTTGAATTCCACTTCTCATTTCCTATAACAAAGTCTTGATATAAATCTTTTACTTAAAAATATAATACTAGTTTTGAAATATATTTTTAACAAAAGAAATTTAAGTATTTAAAAATAAAGGTTTAAATTTCTAAAATTTTAAAAATTACAATTTTTCTTACTAAAGATAGGCACATTATATTTAAAATTTTCTACCCTAAAAATCTTTAACTGAAAGTTTTTCTTCATTACTCAGAATTTTAACTAAATTTTCTTACTCATTTGTACAATCAAATTTTACTTCCCTAATTTAACTTCATATACATAATAATTTTTCTTTTTAAATTAAATTCACTTAACAGATTAAATAGTTTAGCAACAAATATAAAAAGCAGGAATGAAAATTTGAAAAAACATGCTTATAGGAATTTTTATATGCTAATTATACAAGTATAAAACTAAAAACAGGAGTAAAATTAATTTTTGATTAATTTTTTTATCATTTTCATTTCAATTCAAAATATAGAGATTCAGTAGACTTCTAAGTAGTGGGCACAAACATAAAAATAAAATAACACACTAACTTTGATTTCCAATCTCAACATAAGAACAAACATACTAACAAGATTAAAGAAAAATACAGGGTAGCAGTTTTTTGAGTTTAAAATTTAAAAATAAAGTTAGCAAGATTTTTAAATTTTCTCAAGACATACAATCAAGTTCAATCTTTAACTAACTAACAGAGTACTCAACACAATAGTAACAATTACTACCCTAGAAATTAAAATAATATATTAAACAAGCATAACATCACAACACAATTAAATAAAATAAAAGTCTCACACATCACAGAGTCTAAACAAATATACAAATGCAAATGTAAAAAGTCCAAACCACATATTCCAACACTTATTACAAACATAAAAATAAATCACTCCTCTTCATCATCCTTAGAATCACTGCTATTCCAAACATTTGTAGACTCATAATCAGGGTATCTAAGATATGAGGGAAATTGCACTCCTGAGTTACCTCTGATGAGGTTTTCCAGAGATGGATGAAATTTCTCTTCATAATTACTTTTTTTTAATATACCCATCAATATGATCTGCAAAGCTTTCTAGATTTCTTACCATATCGACGGTATAGTTGATATTGTCCATCATCCTATGTAATAGTTGACTTTGAGTTTCTGTAGACTCACCTCTAGAAGTAGAAGCTCGTGAGGTAAATGGTCTAGATGTAGATGCAGCAGAGGTAGAAGCAACAGACTTTGCCATTCCATAACTCCTTGAAAATCCTCCTCTCCAGCCAAAAATATAATGCTCTGAATATGACTTCACATTAACACTTGTGATTGGCTTTACAGGCAACAATACTTCCAGCTATCATATCTCACTCCAGCCTGCTCACATAAAGAAAAGATCAAGGAAGCAAATCTCAAACCTACAGTAATAACAACAATGGCAGAACTAATGATAGTATAATAAATCAAAGCTCCAATATTGATGAGCAAGCCTTCTTGAATACAATAGTTGAACGTTGCTCTCTCTCTGTGGTAACTTCACTGAGATGATTTGTAGGTAATAGACGGGCTGAAATAAAATAGTGCCAAGCCTTGGATGGTGCACTCAAATTTGATGTGGGAAAGTTGAACACAAAGTATCAGGTGGTAAATGATAAAACATATTGATTACCTCCGGTGAAAAAGGTACCAATTTGCCTCTAACCATTACTCAATTGTCTTTAGCCTCAGGTAGGTTAGCATAAAACTCCCTGACTACAAAAATAATGGCCACAGCAGAAAAAAAGCAGAATCGTTCCCATTGTCGGCAAATGATAAGATCTTCTACGGATCCACCTGAATTTTTGAAACATCGCTTATGGATAAGTTTTCGTGATTGTAGAGCATCACTGTACCTATATTGAGCTTTAAAACTCACAAATTTGCATGAATCAAAGTGGATTTTTCCTTTGCTCCTCTTCATTCTTGGTGCCATTCTACAAATTTCATAAAATTCTACAATAACTTCAAAAATCAAGTCTAATCCACAAAACTTAACTCTTATAAGTATAAACTACACTTTCTATGCAATTTCCATAGCTTTTTCCCTTATTTTTTTTCATGAATAGTGATTTTCAAATTCTTCCAAATGTACTCAAAATACATGGTGAAAATCCAAAATTTTTACATAGAAGTGAAGCTCTTACCTCAAGAAATCTGAATCTAGCATGTTGTCTTTTCTTGATCCTCAGGAGCAATAAAAATTTGATGGTAGTCGGTATATCCATCTAAAAAATAAAAATATTTGTTCCCAACAAGTCTATCCACTATTTGGTCTAAAATGTTAAGGGGAAGTGATCTTTCCTAGTGGCAGTGTTAAATTTTCTATAATCAATGCAAATACGCCACCAAGTAACTTATCTAATAGGTATTAATTCATTATTCTCTTTTACTTCAATAGTCACTCCTTCTTTCTTAGGAACACAATGAATTTGTCGCACTGTATGAAATAAGATATATAATTCCAGTGTCCAACCATTTTAAAATTTCCTTTTTTGACTACTTCTTTCATCATTGGTTCAATCTCCTTTGTGGTTCAACTCTTGGTTTATATTGTTCATTCAGTATAATTTTGTGCATACAAATCGAAGGACTGATTCCTGTAATATCAGTTAAGGTCCAACCAAAAGCTTTCCTATATCTTTTTAATGTATCCAAAAGTCTTTGCTCTTGAAAATCATTTAACTCTGAAGATATAATAACAGGTAATGTAGATGAGTTTCCCAGAAACACATAATTCAAGTGGTTAGACAATATTTTCAACTCAAGTTCAGGTGGTTTTATAATTGAGGAAACTAGATTCTTATCAGCATTTCTTGTAATATCCAGCATCTCAAATCTTTCCTGAACATAATTTAATTCTTCATTTTCTATTTCGTTTGAAATAACTTCATCTTTGTCTTTAAAATCTTCTTTCTCTTCAAAATTTTCTTTAAAATGCTTGTGCAATAGATGTTCACTAATTTTCATGCAAAAACATTTATTAACTTTTTCAACAGCAGGGTATTTCATAGATTTTGCAAAGTTAAAAGTCACTTCTTGATTGTTAACTCTCATAGTTAATTCTCCCTTTTGAACATCTATCATAGCTTTTTCAGTAGCTAAAAAGGTCTTCCTTAAATTATAGGTATTTCTTTATCTTCCTCCATATCTAAAACAATGAAATCCACAGGAAAGATAAATTTATCAACTTTTACTAACACATCTTCTATAACCCTCTTAAGATAAGTAACTGAACGATCCGCTAACTGAAGAGTTACAGAAGTAGGTGACACTTCTCCTAATCCTTATCTATTAAAAATTGATATATGCATAAGATTAATGCTGGCTCCCAAATCATATAAAGCTCTTCCATAAAATTTTTCACCGATAGCACACGGTATAGTGAAACTACCTCGATCTTTTAATTTTTCAGGAAGATTTTTCTGAATAATTGCACTACACTCTTCGCTAAGTGCAACAGTCTCATTATCAATGAGTTTCCTTTTCTTGTTCAGAATATCTTTCATAAATTTCAAATAATTGGGCATTTTCTCTAAAGCTTCTACGAAGGGAATATTTATCATTAATTTTTTAAGAATTTCTAAAAACTTGGAGAATTGTTTATCCTTTTTGTGTTGCTTCAATCTTTGAAGAAATGGTGGTTTAGGTTTCTTCATAGTAATTTTCATTGGTATAAGTGGATATTATAAATTTGGGTATTCATGATCTTTTTCTTTCTTTGTATCCACTTTCTCTTTTTCAGTTTCCTTTTCTTTCTGCACTCTTGTTTCCAATTTTTTTCCACTTCGTAATTGTATCGCTTTTATCTGTTCTTTTCCTTAATATTTAGGATTTAGTTCCACAGTACTAGGAAAAGTTCTTAATGTTTGGTTACTAAGCGTAGTAGTGATATGCCCCAATTGGTTTTCAATATTCTTGATAGCAGTTCCTCAATTTTGTAACTGGTTTCCTTGAATTTGTAATTGATTTCCTTGATTCTGCAATTGTTGACCCATGTTTAGTATCATCTCTTCCATAGACAACTTGTTTTCCTTAAATTTAGTGTTACTGTTAAATCCTGGAGGATAAGAAGATCTATAATTAACATTTCCTTGGTTGGATGAATTTCCTAATGGGTTTATTGGATTGTTTGCCCATTGTTGATTTGTAGAAGAATTGTTATTCCAAGTAAAGTTAGGATGATTCTTCAAAACTGGGTTATAATAGTTCGAATAAGGATTGTTGGGTCTATTGCTAATAGCATTTAAAGTCTCATAAGAAGGTTAAACATCCACAAATTACCTAGATGAATTCTCTTCCATCATAGTAGGTGTTGGAGAATAATTCATTCCATAATAATCTAATTTCTTTGATATTGCAATAATCTATGAAACTAACATTGATATTACATCAGAATCGTGGATACTAGCTACTCTTTTAGGATTTACCCTTTCAGAGGGCCATTGAAAATTGTTGAAAGCCACCTTTTCTATTAAGGAATAAGCCTCATCAAAAGGTTTTGCCATTAAAGAACCATCAGCCGCAAGATCTATAACTGATTTAAGAGATCCCACTAATCCATGATAAAAAGTTTGAATTATCAACCAATCTGGTAATGAATGATGAGGGCACTTCCTAAGAAGATCTTTGAATTTCTCTCAAGCTTCATATAGTGACTCTCCATCAATATGACAAATTGATGTTATGTCATTTCTAAGTTTACCAGTTTTGGTTGGAGGGAAATATTTGGATAGAAATTTCTATGAAAGTTCTCCCGATGTTTTAATAGATCCAGGTGCTAATAAATTTAACCACATCTTAGCCTTATCCCTAAGTGAAAAAGGAAAAAAGTCTAAGTCTAGCAGCATCGTTCGAAACTCTGTCATATTTAAAGGTAGCACAAAGTTCTAAAAAACTAGCGATGTGTAAATTAGAATCTTCATTTGGTTTACCACCGAATTGATTGTTTTGTACCATTTGGATAATATCAGGTTTGAGCTCAAATGAATTAGCAGCTACATCAGGATTTTGGATAGATAAGTGAATTTCATTGGTTGTAGGATTCACATAATCTAGTAGAGGTCTCAGTTGATGTTCATTTTGTATTCCTTGATTGTTCACGTTGTTTTCCATTGTGTCAGGATTTCGAGGTTCTTTTCTTAGTTTTCTAATTCTTCTAAGAGTGTGTTCTAATTTTGAATCGTAGGGTATAATATTTTCATGTCCAAATTTACACATACAATTCAAATCAGTACACAGAAAAACAGTTAACTAGAAATGAAAATAAGTTGCGATTCAAGTAAAAGTTTCTAATATTCATAATTTGTTCGTTACTCTAATTATGATTTTTCTTACTCCTAGGAAACGACACCAAAAACTTGACAGCGACTTTATACATGCATAAAAATAAAAGAATTTGATACTGTTGCTAGAAGATTTAAGTCCTCGACACCGACGCCAAAACCTTGAAAAAAATGATAGATTTGATAAAAATGTGTATAAAATATTCAATAATTGCAAAGTCACACTTATCAACGCAAGTATACGTATTGCTCAAGTAATACAGGGCTCTAATGAAGTCCTGGATATCGATCCCACAAGGAGTAGTACTAGAGGCTACGAACTAGGATTTAGAAAATCAATACTTAATGACAACAATACAATTCAAATTGCTTATTTGTCATTAATAGGCAATCAAAATAAATATCTAATTTTAATAAACTCTTAATTAACTAATTCTACTAATAAAGTTTTTAACGTGAAGTTCAATATATAAGAAAGCATTATTCTCCTTGTCAAGAAATTAAATTGAATGGATAAAGTGAATTTGTTTAAATTGTATTAAGCCAAATAAAAACATATATATTATTTACCGTTTGGTCCAGGCATAAGGAACATTGACTAATCCTATGCTTGGTTACTGAATCTGCGGTTATGTTAGGAGGATACCGACTCTCACTTCAGAGCTCTCACGTTCCCCTCGTCTGAGGGCTAACATCTACACTTCAGCACCCAAACAATAGAACCTAATTGAGGATTTTAGTCTGTCACTCTAAAATCTCCAATTCTACGCCCGATAATTTTATTTCCCTATTTATTTGCACCTAACTTTCAAGGACTTTGACCTCCCTAAATCTTGGATGTAATCTTCACTTTAGTTGTAAAACTCAACATATTTTAACAAATCAATTGGCTAGATTGAAATTAAATTAAGATCCAAGTGAAAAGATCATCACAACTTCTTTAACATTCTGATGGCTCAACCAATTCAAATCACCATTTCACAAATTCTCAAGTCAAGGAGAAAGACATAGAAAACTACTTAGAACTCATGAAGAAGATAAACAAAACTTAGAACTTATGTATAAAAGCAAAGTAATACAAACTTCTATAAGTAAATACCACTTATCTCTAATTCCTCCACAAGCAAACTCCTCAAAGTTACTTTGAATCTCTTCCTTTCTTTACAACACACAGAATTCTTCTTCGAAGCGGCAAGGAGGAAGAACTCTCTCACTTTCCCTCCACTCTTACAATCTCTCGAAGAATTCCTCACAATACTAACCCTGAATTAAACTCTCTACACTTTACAAACAACAAAAACTCAGTAGACACCACCATGGGGCTCCTCTTTTTTCGACCCAAATGTTTCTCTTAAAATTGTAGAAGAGTTTTCCAAGAGTTCCCTAAGCATCCCTTTAGAAATCATCTACATTTAATGCATCTATTGAGAGAACCTCCGTTCTCACCATCGACAACCTCGATGGCGTTGTCGGCGGCCTTCTAGAATATTTGATTCTGGACTCTCAGGAAAAACCCGTCGTCGGCGCCGTTGGGCTCGCCGTCGGCGCCCTAGTTCAAATCTTCATATTTTGGTCCTTTTTGCTCCAAATTCGCTTTTTTTGCATCTGTTTGCTCCAATTACCATAATTCAACATACCTGTGACAAAACATCAAAAATATCTTTCCTTAAAGTGCAATGTCATCAATATTAGTATAAAATAGGTATGAAAATCTCAACATATTTTTCTTTGGTCACTGACTAAACTAAGCATTTATGATGCTATAATCCTGTCAAAGGAGATGAGAGAGTCCTAGTTACAGCTTTACTTGACCCAAAGATTTTCTTAGCGCATTTGGCTAGCACATCCTCAGATGAAGTTTGCTTGTCGAAAGAATAGCCTGAGATAACTTTCACAATTGAAGACTTGTTGCTTGACACTACTGATCACAAATGACTGCTCTACATCTCCGTCAACATTAGCAGATTTGTATTGTCTAGAGTTCTAGTAGATCTGAGAGCTTCAGTAAACTCAATGAGTCTATGGAAATTTGCATATTTGGATATTAAATCTCAAGAGCTTACACCTGATAAAATGATGTTAATGGGATTTAATCAGAAGGGAGAAAGAGCCCTTGGATCGATTACACTGTTAATGAAAGCTGGAGAATTAGTAACAACCACAAAATTCCACTTCATCGATGCAGAAAATTCTTTCAATGCTATACTCGGATGACAATGGATTCACGGGCATAACATGGTTCTGTCATCTTTACATCAATGTATCAAATATTACAAAAAAGGAAAAGAGCATTGTATTAAAGGAGATTTACAACCATTCTCAGTTCATGAAGTGTGCATTCACGAAGACACCGCCTACTAAGCACCTGAGAAGAAAGCTGTCTTTTCTTGTGAAATTGTATCAAATGAAGTGGAAGACTCAAAGGAGTCACAAAGAAGAAGCCATTCAAATCTGCTTCAACAATCTACTATTGTCTCTTAACAACAAGGTGTTAAGGTTCTCTTAGCCCATACACCCAAGGTCGAGGTCGGGAATGTGGACGAGGTTGTTGCTAGTGAATTAGAGGAGGATTGCCTCGATATAGAGGATGATTCTCAAGATCATTTAATTGTTGATGCGCCATCAGAATTTGAAGAAGAAATTAAGTCAACAGTTGATGGCTAAAAGAAATCAACCTCTGGATTGAGGAACAACCTCAACCAACCTTCATTAGTTCTTTACTCAATGAGGAAGAATCCATAGAGCTGATAAAGTTATTACCAGAGTTTAAAGATTGATTCTCTTGGAGTTATGATGAAATGTCTGGGTTATCAGCAGAAGTTGCAGTACATAAGCTTGAGGTGAACAAAGATATGACCCCAGTAAAATAAGCTCCCAGAAGAATGCGCCTCGAGATAAAGCAACAAGTCATTGCCAAGGTAAATAAATTGATAGATGCTAACTTTGTGCGGGTAGAGCAATACCCCGCATGTTTAGCCAATATTGTGCAAGTTGAATGGACAAATCCGTGTATGTGTTAACTTTAGGGATTTAAATAAAGCATGTCAAAAGATGAATTTCCGCTACCAATACTAGAGTTAATGGTGGACATCG
>NEWO01000506.1:448728-461406 GCA_003013225.1 Phalaenopsis aphrodite | reverse complement strand
CATATACAATTGCCAGTAACTCTTTTTCAGTAACAGTATAGTTAATTTGTGCATCATTAAAAGTTTTACTAGCGTAGTATATGGCTTTAAAAATCTTTTCATATTTTTGTCCAAGAACCGCTCAAATAGCATAATCACTATCATCACACATCAGTTCAAATGGTTTCTCCCAGTTAGGTGAAACTATAATAGGGGTTAGGGCTTATGTTGTATAACAGAGCTACAGAAAGGCCTAAAGATGAGTTGAGGATTTATGTTGCGCTAGGCAAACAACCTCAAAATTCTATGGATTTGTTGTTTAATTCTAAGGAAAGTATGTTGTTGTAGATCCTCTTGCTGTGGAAGATGGCCGTGCTGCCCACAAAGCTAGCTCCTCCAAGTATGTTGTTGTAGATCCTCATGCTGCCCACAAAGCTAGCTCCTTCTCGAGGCAAGTTCAAGTTTTCTAAGGAGTTAGGTTATAATGTCAAATCAGGTAGCCCTATGGTTATGGTTCTTTAAATTTTATGGGGGCCTGTTAAAGTTGATTAGAGCGACACCGGTTAGAATCCTACGGTTCCCTCATTCCGGCACCACTATTTTATTTTGGATTCACCTCGTCCAAATGAATTTATTATACTCAACTTAATGAGTTCCATAATTTCATTTAAATAGTGAGAAGCCTCGTTAGCAACTGTAGGTTACCTCCTCCGAGAGATTCCCGATCATCTGATAGAAACGTCTTAATTTAGTTGCAATTGTTGTTTTGTGATGTTTGTTATTAAATTTTGAGTTGTCTTATATTTTGAATATTGTAGCGGTGAATTTTATCTTAGTTGATTTTAGTTTTGATTTTGGTTTTGGGTTTTGCCGCTATCTTAGAAGTTTTTGTTTTCATGCAGGATGACATCGTTGTTTAACATGCAAGTTTGTATTTTTGTTCATACATGCAAGAGAGTAAGTACAGTAACGTACTAGAAAGTAAAGTACGAGAAACTTGAAATGTGGGTAAAATAAATTACAATAAAAATGTACCTGGATGGTCTTCCCATCATCTTCAACTGAAACTCAAAATGCATGCAAGAGTTTTTATATATTAAAAGCATTTTATGTAAAGCACGGAAACAAGGTTCTGGTTATCTACCAAATCCGAAATCATATCTTGGTGAGCCCTCCTTAATTCAATTAAGGATGATTTTCTTAAGCAAAACATACTAATTTTAGTAGACATCCGAGGTATCCAAAAGGTCATGAGAAAGAAACATATCCATGCTTCCATCTCACCTCCTAATGAAAAGTCTCGAGCTCAATTAAAATTATTATGTTGCTTAGTAATTCATCCCATGAATACCTCCAATGCTCAATGAACATTGACATTTCAATTATCTTCAAGAGTAAGGTGATTATCATTTGTCATTTAATTTGAGAATTATGTGGGTGAAGACCCTTAAAGGGGCAAGTTAATGTTATGAAGACACTCAGCCAATTTCAGTTTCAACTTGGGCTTGTAGTGTTTTAAAGGTGTTCGATTTCTCATTTTATTCACATTTCTAATCCTCATTTAACCAAATTTCATTTAGCCTAGGTCACTACTAAGCCCTTAAGATCTTGGTGGATATGTTAGTAATTTTTGAAAGAAACTGAATTTTAAGTTATAATAACTCATTATCAAAACATTTGAATGTCATTTGAACACCAAATAGGGGTACTAAATTACTGAGTTATTAACATTCAAAATCATACCTCTAAGTCTAGGATCATTTAATTTAATAGTCTTCCAAATTTTAAAAATTTAGGAAATTACAAATTTTTCATTTACTTAAGAAAAATGAGATTGGTTTCTACCAATTAATTTCTTATGCTTCAATCATCTGAACATGTTAATTAAGATAAAAAATTGCCCATTTCCCCTTCTTGAATTCAGCCTAAATGTTAATTAAGACTAAATTCCCAAAAATATACCTTTGCCCCTAAGGCTCTATAACTTCATAATTCATCAAATTTAACTTAAATGACTTTACAATTTTTATTCTAACTCACTCATGAGTCAATTAAGACATCATAGGAGAAAATGTGATTTTTAAAGGTTTAATTTAATTTATATAATTATTTACATGCAAAAAAAGTATTTTTAAAAGAAAATTCAATAACTTGAGCAAGACAAAGCTTAATCACATGAAATTTTTACTATAGGTAGACTTAGACTAGAGAACCACTTGGACCACTTTTCATGATTTTTTGGGTTTTATTTGAATTATGATAATTATTTTAGATTATTTAGTATTAATTAATTATAAAATATTTTAAATGTAGAAAATTAAGTTTTTTGTATTTTTCTTAAATCTATCCAAGGTCAAGGAACCCAGATAAACAAATTTTACATTTTTAGATTTTTCTTTAAATTATTAGAATTATTTTATTGAGAAATAAAGAAAAATCCTTTTTTAGCTTTTAAAAATTATTTTTGAGCTTTAAAATTCAATATCTTCACTTAGAAAATTAGGAAAAATATTCTAATTGCTTCTATGAGCTTAGAAAATAATTTAGAACATTTCATGAATTTTAATAATTTTTCATTATTTAAATATTTAAAATATGCTTAGAAATAAAATTTTTTACTTTAATTACAATTTTATTTTTAGAAAATTCCTCTGATCACAAACAACTCACAAAAACCAATTTCATAATTTCTTTAGCTATATTTTAATTATTATAATTATTTTAAGAGTTAAAAGAGCCCTTTAACTTAGAAAATTAAATTAGGTTATCAAATGAACTTCAAATGTTTTGAAATTTTTATGGGGAGTCCTCTGAACTTTAAATTACAGCGGATAATTAAAATAAAGTCATTTAGATGTTTATTTTTACAAATTAATATCCTTTATGTTTTAAGGTTTTGTGAAAATTAGGTGTGTTCTTAATGACTTAGATGACAAATTTTCTTAGGGTTCTCTGATCACAGTGAACCTACCAAAGTTTTCTTAGATTTTTCTAAGCAACATCCTAATTACTACGATTAATTTATGTAAATAATGAACATAAAATTGAAAAATACCTATCTCTTCAAAGGGGTCTTCGTTGACTTTGAAAAAATCAGGGAAGATCTCCCATGACAGAGGCTACAAATGACTCAAATAGCATGTGATGGTGAAATATTTGAATACATGAAGAATCAAAATACTCAAAATAGTATTTAATTATTTATATGCATCAAATAAATCTCAAATCATTTCCACATTGTTTTCCTATGTTCACTGAGCACTAGGATATGTTTCTTTTATTTTTCTGATTTTTCTACACCAAGATATGGATTTTTAAAGTTATGGGGTATCTTTTGAATTAATTAAATCCTATTTTCCTACTTAAACCATACGGCACCACAACATCATGCGACAACTTCGAAGGCTTGCGTGGCGTGCTTTGGTTGGACAGCGACTTTTGACTTAGCACTGGCTGGGCTTGCGCTTTATGTACTGAAGTGCTATCTGGCTTCATCTCACTCATCCATTTGATACATGTGTCATCCAATGACCATGAGTCTTCGTCCCCGTCTGGTTCAACCCGAGAGCTGTTCACCTTCTAAGCTTAAGAACTCGAGCTACACTCAACCAAATAGAGTCGAGTTTGTTTCTAAAGACTCATCTAGCCTAAATGAAGCTATCGATAAGACTAACATGACATGAAATTCTTTCTATCTATACATCTTAGGTAGCTCAGGAACCTCAGAGGAATCTGTCACAACAATTAATTTGGGCTGGTGATACATTTTGGCAAAGATGTATTTGGTTTAAGCAATTTTGGAAACAAATCCTTTGATTTAGAGGACCTATAGTTCATGGATCTTCTGGGGTGGTTTAAGTGGGTCTAGCTTGGTTACAATGACCCAAAAGTTGGTTGTAGAAGTTTTGCGTTGGTCAATTTGACATTGCTAGGTCTATTTTGGTGCATGGGTTCAATGTGGGTCTAAATGGCCAGAGACTGGGTTTGGGTTAGGCTATCCATGAATTTGAGCCCAGTTATTTGATCAACATTGTGTAGATTATTTTAATGAAGATTTTTGGTGAAGGGTTGAAATGTTATTGAGTTCAATTAGGGGTTCAATTTGAAGGATTTGGGGACTTTGGTCAATTTGGGCATGTTGGGCTAGAATTGAGTCTAGGTTGGGCTAAGGTTGGCCTAATTCTAAATTGATTGTTTAAAATGGTATATAGGAAAATTATGAAGAGTTTCAACTTAAATTGGGTGTCATTTTTGGGGATAGGGCAATCAAGTTAGTGGAATTTGGGGACATAACAAATTTAGGGCAATTTTAGGGATTTTTGGACTTGGGTTAAAATTAAACGCAATTGAGGCTTCACCAAGGCCAATTGAAGAACAAGTTTGATGTGTAGGATTTTTATGAAGAGTTTTCAACATAAATTGTGGCAAATCGAGTAGCTATGGGGTTAGATTTGGTGGGATTAAGTCTTAAGGCCAAAATTGGGGGCTTGACTTAGATTAAAATTTGGCTCAAAGCATGACCCAATTAATCTTAGATTCGGTTTATGTTGGTCATATGAAAGATTAATTTGAGTATAGAAGTGAAATTGAGGTAAATTTGGGCCAAATTGATGTAATTTGAGTTAAATTTGGGAAAGTTGGGCCTTTAAAGGCAATATGGGGGTTTTGGCCAAAATGGTCAAATTGGATTCAATTTGAGGGTCAAAATTGGTGTTAGAAACATTTGAAGTGATTTTGGAGGTTTTGGAAAAGTTTGGGGTGCCAAGGGGTTTTTTGTAATTTTGGCAAATTTGGGGGTATTTTGGTAAATTTGGCATTTTTGGGTGGTTTTGGGTAATTTAGGTATCTTCAAATGGTTTGAAATGATTTTTTAAAAAATTTAGATATTTTGGGTGAATTTGAAGTTTCTTACCAAATTTAGGGTTTCAACGGTATTTAGGTAATTTGGGTGGATTTGGGGGCAAAAGACCAAGCTGGACATTTTGGTAGAATTGGGGTACCAACCACTCTATATGAGATATGGACCAATGAAATCCCTGTTTGCGTACTCCATGTACTGGTCTTAGCTAAACTTTATCCTAAGGCTAATGGGTTTTGGGGACCATCTACATGAGTCTCCCAAAGGATCAAGGGATTAAAGTCAAGAAATTTTAGGTTTAGAGTTGTGAGTGATTGTGGGTGAAAGTGAGTGTAGGTGAGTGAACTAGCTCCAGACCAACACCCAGGATTAACCCTAAGGTCAGGCAGTCCTAGGGGGACTCTCCTTGAGCTTCCTCATAGAGACCCCACCTACTAAGTGCTAGAGGTTTAGACTAACATGTGGAACTTCAAGTTGAGCAAATGGGAGTTTAGAATTTCTAATAGTGAGGGTTTCTTTTCTAGTTCTCTAGGAATAATCAACAGGATTGTCCTATGGCCAAACCCTAGGCTACTAAAGAGGGAAAACTAAACCTCAACCAAAAGTGAGTTCAACAATTGGACCCCCAATAGATGTGGTGTGTTAGGCAAGCACACCTCGCGCATTGGCGTTGACTGATGAGATCAACAAAACCTACACATACTCTTATGTCAACAGACTTAGAAGGAGGTGTATAATTGTGTGTGCTATTTGTTTATACTGAGGAATTAGTAAGTAAATATCTGATCAACTTCGAGGATTAGGAACTCTCGCTTGGGATTGGAGAGTGGGTTTTTATTTATCACATTTTAGGTTTTTATAAAGGATGATACTCAATATTTAGGTGATGACCTTGAAGATTGTGAGTAGGATGTCATGGTGGGGGTCTTAATTCTATCTCGAAAGGTGTGAGTAGAGAATTGGATGTCATGGTGGGGGCCTTACACCAATCTCGAAGATGTAGGTAGAGAATTGGATGTCGTGGCTGGGGCCTTACACTAATCTCGAAGATGTGAGTAGAGAATTGGATGTCGTGGAGGGGGCCTAACACCAATCTCAAAGATATGGAGGGGTCTTACACCAATCTCGAAGATGTAGGAAGAGAATTGGATGTCGTGGCGGGGGCCTTACACCAATCTGGAAGATGTAGGTAGGGAATTGGATGTCGTAGCGAGGTCTTATACCAATCTCAAAAGGTTGAATAAAATGTGATGTTCCATAAAGGGAAGTCTTACTCTTATCTTTAAGATGTGTGTAAAGAATTGGATGCTGTGGTGGGTGCCTTACACCAATTTCGAAGATGTAAGTAGAGAATTGGACGCTGTAGTGGGGGCCATACACCAATCTATAAGATTTTGGTAGAGAATTGGATGTCGTGGCGGGGGCCTTACACCAATTTCTAAGATGTGGGTAGATAATTGGATGTTGTGGCGAGGACCTTACACCAATCTCAAAAGGTTGTGAAAAGGAAAATGTGTTTCAATATTGGCCTCGAGGTAGGAATGTAGTGCAGAAAGTTTGTGGTGTTGAATTCTTAAATGTGTGTCATGTAAAAAGGTTGACATTGGTGAGACAGACATGTGGAATTTTGTGTGGTTTTGTGAAGAATGTGAAATTTTGCAGGGATTGTGAGAAGAATTAGTGCAGACAAGAATTACCGTGTTGCGCGAGCAAAGAGCAAAAGACCTCAAAATTGAGAGAATCAACTCAACAAATTTATTTTCTTTTCGTGCTGTTTCTATCACATTTAATCAACAAAATATGTTTTTAAATTTTAAAATTTTTTCATTGATTTATTTTTTTTCTTTTTTTAAAGGGTATTTTATTTGAATTTTCTTAATATCAAGTTTATATTGTTTTATTCTTTGTTCATTGTAGTCCTGAACTAACTTATGGTTCTGTGGCTTTTATTCATCACACAAAAAGGGCAATTGAACAAACAAACAAAATTCTAAAATAGATTTCATTAATATGCTCCAATAAGTGTTGCAGATTGAGTGCAGGCCAAAGCCTCATAAAGTAAAATTATGCTGACTGCATCAAAGTACATCTGAAAATATCCCAGGTTGAGCACACATCATAAGCTGAGCATGTCTAATATATATCATATCTTCTGTCACAAAATGTAGTTAAGAGGATTCCTCTGAGTGTTTGTCTTTGGTGGAGCAAGCTCCTGATTCAGCCAACCTACTAAGCCATGCTCTAAGACAAGAGTTCCCTTTTTCATGTGCCTAGAGGTGCGGCCCTCTCATAGCTCGTATGCCAGTAGTTTTTCCAGCTCTAGGTCCGGCCGAAATCCATATGGCATTTTGTTTTCTTCCATCCTTTGGAAGGTTAAAGACACCCTACGGTGTCGTACCCCTGGAATGCAATGTTTTGCGACGTCTACTCCATTTCCTTTAAGAAACAACATTAAACCTATGGATAGCGGAATCTCCACGGATCCTTTAAATTCATCGAAGCCGATGACATCTATCTCTTTTCCAAACAGAATGTTGCTCTTGCTCATAAAAGAGAGCATTCAGAAAGGTCTCACAAAGTCATGATGGTCAATGTGGGAGTATGCAGTCGCCTATATTATATATGTTGATGATACAGCTATTGGGAATACACTTAGCTGGAAGTATTCTCCATCAGACCATTCTCTCAATCATTCATTTTATCATAGGGGTAGCGGATCCACCTGATCGTGTCTCAAAATCTCAGGAGGATTTCCTTATCTTTTTTTAGTGAAGTTGTAACAACAGCCACATTGTATGGTGATCCTGCCCTTTCCACGCATCCTTTTTCGTGGATTAGAATAGGTTATTTCCATTAGGAGGCCTGCTCGACCCCTGTCTCTTAGATCAAAGATGCATTTGAGAATACTTCTTTCTTCACTCTTGGAGAAGCCCCTGGTATATACCTCCAAGCCTTCTAGTATATTAATGAACGTTCCTTGAACTTCTTCAAAGAATTCAAAAGCCCTTTTGTTTACTTTACTCATTTTGTAGTATTATACCATGGAGACGAATCGTCGGATGTCGATGATACTCCCTCATTTTAGTATCAGTGGGAATCGAAGCTGATGTTGTCTTTGTCTACAGTGAAGCATATTACTCTTTGTCCAATGGGATATACGGCTCTGTATCCAATGGAATATACAGTTCCCTCATCTAGAGATCAGCAGTCTAAAATGCATCGTCAGTGGACTCATACTCTTCCAATGTACTGTAGCGCTCCAGGTGGAGGATGTTGTAGTTTGGGCACTCCACTAATACCCCTGTAGTTGATGTATGTGTAGGTATCTCAGCATTGCATGTCAGATAACCCGTACAAAGAACATCTGAAACTTGTGGTATTTCCGGCTCTGTAATAAATTCAGACTCATCGTCTGTAGCGGGCACACTAAAAGAGGTCTCTCTCAGTTCTGGATCGTAGATATTCCCCCAGGAATAGGGGTGAGCAAGTTTTCCGCCTCCTTTTGGCGTCTTCTCTCTTCGCGTAAGAAAGCCCTATGCTTTCGGCGGTTGGCATTTCAGTGTCAAGTTCTCCAAAACGGTGCATCTGGTAGTCTTTCATCACTGGTAGTAACTAGGTCTTCGATCGACACATCTATCATAGACGACAGGTGACTAGTCCCCTCCATCACGTTTGACTGTATTACCACATTTTTCCCCTTCGATAAGGAATTATCCCTGTTTCCAATCTTTAGCAGCGATGGTAGCCCTTCTTTTTCTTGACGCCTGACCACATCCATTGAGGGGCCCTCACAGTCCATGTCGACTTGATTGAAGTCCAAGTCGAAGTCTATTGTGTCACCTTGTGGCACGCTTTCCTTATTAAGTGTGAGGTTCCAGCAATCTTTAAAAGCAAAGTTCAGCTTCTAGCCAGACATTTTTCTCTGTAGACGACATGAAAAACATCAGTGAGCTGAAATTTAGCAGGAGCACAAACAAAACAAAGTGTTTGTTAAAGAAAATTTTAGTTTATGTTGGTGAGAAATTTATTTATTTATATACTTATCTCGTTTAATTTATTAAAATATCAAATTTATAGATAGAAAAGAAAAATTGAAGTGTATAATTTCAAAAAATTTTATTAAATTGAGGTTAATTTTATTACAAAATTTTTGGACCTGATCTCTTTTAAAATTAGAAATTTCAAAGCAAGCGATGTCAAGTAATGTCAGGTTGCGTATTGTCTTCAGGTATTGTCCATTGATTAGTGGCATGGGTCTCTCACCATGAAAATCTACTAGCTGGTAGGCTCCTCTTACATGGACCTTTTCTACGACAAATGGTGCCTCCCAAGTTGGCTCAAAATTTCCACCTATCTTGCGGTGTGCAAGAATGGATCTTTTGAGCTCGAGGATAAGGTCACCAACTTTAATTTCCTTGGGTGGACCAATTTTTCATGAGCTTGTGCCATCTTTTCCTAGTAAAGTTCCAAATGTTGTTGTGCTTCTAGTCGTTTTCCTTCAAGACTCTCTAATTCATCTAGGCTGAGTTTTGCACTTTCTTCTACTGTAAGTTGATTGGCGATAGGGACTTTAAGAGACGGCGTCTGAACTTCTAACAGTAGTACAAACTCGGACCCGTACACAAGTATGTAGGATGTGCACTGAGTGGGAGTCCTGAACGTAGTCCGGTATGCCCACAAAGCTTCTAATAATTTGTTGTGCCGATCTCTTTTATTTTCATCTAATATTTTCTTTAAAATCTGTACCAACATCTTGTTGAAGTCCTCAGCCAATCCTTTTTCTTTGAGATAGTAAATCGTAGAGTATCTCCAATCTATCCCGTGTCATTTGATAAAATTGTTGATTTTTGTTCTTTTGAAGGCTGTCCCATTATCAGAGATTATTTTGCGTGGTACTCTAAAATGGTAGATGATTTGACTTTTGAAGAATTGAAGGACGTGTTATGTCGTAACCTCTCGTAATGGAACTGCTTCTACCCATTTGAAAAAGTAATCTGTAGCAGCAAGTATAAAACTATGTCCTTTAGAAGACGGAGGGTCCATCGGACTTATTATGTATGTGCCTCCAACACTCAAATGGCCATGAGGTGATGGTTGGGTGTAACACATTTGGAGGTTGGTGCAAGACCACTCCATGCACTTGGCAATGGTGACATCTTCTAGTTGTATCCATGCAATCAGACATCTTTGCCGGTCAATAATATCCTAGTCACTTGATCTTCATTTCCATCTTTGGCCTTGACTGGTGAGCGTCAAACAATCTGGCATGTACTTCTTTAACAATATTCTAGGCTTCGACTCTGCTCAAACATTGTAGCCACATTTGATCGAGTGATTTTCTATAGATGACATCACCCACTAGAGCGTAATACATACCATTTTTGTAATGTAATGTGCCTCAAACTTATCCTCTGGCAGCTTTCCAGTTTGCAAATATTTCATTGATAGCTTGCGCCAATTTGCATTAAAATCAGCAACCACAATCTTCATTTCTTCTTCTTTTTCGAGCTTGTGTAGATTGTCGAGGTCGATTCGAGATAAAATTTGTCTTCCTTGTATTGTAATATCTATGGAATCCTCTAGAAGACATGCCAGTTCCTTAGCAAGTTTTGCTAGAGTGTCAGCATGGGCATTATCTCTCCAAGGAATCGGGTATAAATTTACACTAGGAATCTGCTCCCGTAGCTTCATTGCATACCGATGGTATTCTGCTAACCTTGATTTTAAAATCTTGTTCTGTCCGGTGACTTGTTGGATGATGAGTTGAGAGTCATCGTAGATGACAATATCTGTTATGTCCATCGAGATTGCCAACTCCAACATGGTGATTAGCACTTCATATTCTACTTCATTGTTGGTACATGACTCTGTCAGGTGGTATAATAACCTCAGCCTACCCTTATCTAGCGTGATAAAGATCAGACCAATCCCTGCTTTGCTTGGCATAACTGTGCTGAACCTTTTATCTCTTTTGGCTATGAAGCTCCATCAAAGAACATTTCACAGCGTTGCATGCTGGAGAATTTCATCTATAGTACATGTTCATCTAGTAACTCATCATTAAGTTGGGACCCAGCTGGCAGTGGGTGTGCAACAAGAAAGTCTGCTAAAATTTGTCCCTTGATAGCACGAAAGGGAACAAAAATTATATCAAATTGTAATAAAAGCATTGACCATCTTTCTAGAGGTCCGAAGAGTATTGGTTGAGTCATCAAATATTGCAACGAATTAACTTTTGAGATTAGTGTAATCTTATGAGAAAGCATGTAATGTCTAAGCTTTTGGGAGGCAAAAATCAAAGCTAGACAATGCTTCTCAATAGGTGGATACCTTATCTCCATCGGTATTAGAAGGCCACTCAAATAGTATAATTTGTTTTCCTTACCCTCACCATTGAATTGGGCTAAGAGGGCTCTAAGAGAGTCATCTAAAGCCGCGGTATAAAGTATCAACAATTTTCCCGGGACAAGGGCTTCTAAAATAGGAGGTGTCATTAAATATTGTTCAACACTCTCAAAGGCCCGCTGACATTTCTCTTCCCAAATGAATTTGGTGTCTTATTTAATTAATGCCAAGAGGGGCTGACACCTACCTGAGAGATTAGAAATAAAGTGCCTCAGATATGCCAACTTCTTTTGGAAAGAACGTTGTTGTTTTAAAGTTTTGGAGGAGTTTCCAAGATAGCTTTAATCTTTTCTAGGTTGATCTTGATTCCCCGATGATTGACAACGAATCTTAGAAATTTTCCGGAAGTAACGCCGAAGGCTCACTTTAAGGGATTCATCTTAAAGTCATATCGCCGTAATCGTTTGAACACGATCCTTAAGTCGTACAAATGGTCTACTTTTTATTTTCTTTTGATGACCAAATCATCAATGTAACATTTCACTTAGTTGTGAATGAGATCATCAAAAGTCTTCATCATAGCTCATTGGTATGTTGCTCCAGCGTTCTTTAAGCCAAACGACATCACTGTGTAGCAGAAAATCCTGATAGGTATTCTGAATACTATAAGTGCTGCATCCTTGGGAGCCATCTTAATCTGGTTGTATCCAAACGATTCGTCCATGAAGGAGAATATTTCGTGTGTAGTAGCCATATCCACCATCATTTCTTGTATCGACAATGAGAATTTGTCTTTTGGACATGCTTTATTCAAATCTCTAAAGTTGACACATACACAGATTTGTCCATTCTTCTTTTAACTGGCATCATTTTGGCTAACCATGTAGGGTACTGCTCTTCTTTTACAGAATCCATGCGAAGAAATCTATGAACTCTGTTAACAGTTTGATCAATTCCAAAGATGCTTCGTCATTGAGTAGAAAACTTATAAACATAGGTCGAGGTTGTTCTTTCATCCCGAGGTTAATTTCCTTCAATTCATCAAAAGTTGATTTAATTTCCTCCTCAAATTCTGGCAGAGCATCTTCTATTAGCTGGTCAGTAGAGTCATCCTCCATATTGAGACAATCCTCTCTTGATTCACTGGTAAAAATCATGGAAAATTCTGAAATATCGATTGATCCAACTGTACCAAATCCAAGACCCTCTTTCAAGTTGGGAGTTCGACTTGTAACATCCCATAATTTTTCAAAAGTTGTAATTTATCTTTTGGCATTTGTTCTGGCAAATGTCTTTGTTGAATTAACTTTTGTACACAAGGACTAAAATAACCAAAAAGCAATTTCATTAATTCATTAGGACCATCATCCAAATTTACATGATTTTCAAGATTAGTAGAGGAAGAAGATGATAAAATTTGATCAACTTTGAACCAACACTACAAACTTCCTTGACCTCTAAACTCTCAACCATTTGAGGGAGAATCGGAGTAAGGG
>NEWO01000506.1:429044-448243 GCA_003013225.1 Phalaenopsis aphrodite | reverse complement strand
ACTTATCAGTTGTTACTAGTTCTCCAACTTTTATAAGTAATGTAATTAATCTAAGAGCTCTTTCTCCCTTTTGGTTCAACCCTCTTAGCAACATTTTATCGGCCATGAGCTCCTGAGCCTCCATGTCCGGATAGGCCAATGTCCGTAGATTAATCAAGTTTAGTGATGGTCTAGGATCTACTAAAACTCTGGACAACAGAAATCTGCCAATGTTAACAGAGATATAGAGCAGATGATTGTGGTCGTCAGTACCGAATAGCAAATCTTCATCTATGAAGGTTACCTCAGGTTGTTCCTTCAATGAGCAAACTTCATCTGAGGATGTACTGGACAACTGGGCTAAGAAAATCTCTAGGTCAAGCAAAGCTATAATCAGAGAATCTCTCATCTCCTTTGATAGAAACAGAGTGTCGTAGATGCTTAATCTTACTGGAAACTTCCTAAGAGGAGCTAGCATGTCGTGATCCACTTTGTATGATCTTCCGATTTTGTGTTGGTTATGTGGTTCTTCCATTGGCGGAGGTATTTCTTCTCTAGTTACTATTTGCTTTCTTTTATCTGCTAGAGCTGTTCTTGGGGGTAATATTCTCCCGCTTCTGAAATTCACCTCTGTAAGTTCTTCTTGAGATATAATTCTTGAATCTTCTGGTGTTTCCTCTTTGTTGGAAAGATCTAAGTTGATGGCAAGTGTTGCACTGTGGTACTCAAGAATTGGTTCCTCACTTCTGGTGCTGTTGTAAGTGGTATTTTCGATGTCTTCTTCAGTCTTGTTAATGAGCTCGTCAAACTCAAGTACGAGTTGAGGATCATTTTGGGAATCGAGATCGAGGATAGATTGGACAAAATTAGTTACGTTTTTACCAGAATCAATTAAAATGTAGCCAAAATTGTAATCATTATATTCATAAGAACCCGGAGCAATAAAAAGATAATCATACAAAGTCAAGCGTTTGAGGATTTTCTTCCCCAAATCCCAGATAGCTAATTTAGCAGAGGTAGCCCTTATCTTAATCTCCGTGCTATCAGTCTTCGTCATGGTCTTCTTCTTCTTTTTCTTTGACGATGACAGATGTCCTAGTGAATTCTTCATCTCGGGCTTGGCAGGATGAAGAATCTAAACGAGAGTTTATTTTGATGCATATTGAATATGATTTAGTATTTTCTTGGACGATTTTCTATAGACTGTACTCCACCCATCTTTTTCAGTATATAGGTCGATCGAAGAGATTGGCTCAGCTGAAATCATATTTATAGAACCTCTTTCAGCTTCTTTTAAATATTCTTTCGGGATAGTTATATTCCCTTCTTTAAGGCTCCTCTCAACCCAGTCTTTAAAGAAAAAACATTCCTCTATAGTATGTCGAAACAACCTGTGGTACGAGTAATAATTTGGTTGATCTTTCTTGTCGACTTCTTCAGGTTTCTTTGGATCTGGTAGTCTGAACTCAGGCTTCTTCATCAAACTTCTGAACATTTTGGGTACGACTTCATCTTTAAAGGAATACACCACCTTCCTATGTTCTGTAATGGTCATTTTCTTATTCTCTGGTCGGTATGGTCCTCCCTGAGACGGTTGCTGGCTAAATTGGCCATACTATTGTGTTTGTTGTTGAGTGTGCTGTGATGATGATTGAAGAGGATTTTTTGCATATATCTTCATTGGTTGTTTTCCTTTATTGATATTTGCCACCGTTCTGGACTTCTTTTCAAATACTCTGGTTGCCTTAGATTTCTCATGAGAATCCATATGTTTGATTTCTTCTTGAAGACTGCTGGCTTTGCTGAGTAGCTTCTCAAAGGATTTAATGGTAAGTCCTTTGAGCATGAATGCTACTGGTCCATGAATGCACTCGAGTAAGATTTCAATCATGTGATGTTCCTCAGCTGAGGTTCACATTTCATGCTAAGGTTTCTCCACCTCAAAATATAGTCCACTAAAGTCTCATTGGGCTTTTGCTTTTCCATCATGAGATCTCCAATAAACACATGATGCTGCGCTCCAACAATTCTTTTCACAAATAATTGTTCCAATTGAGTGAATGTCTTAATTGATCCCTTGGGTAAGTTGTCATACCAATCAAAAGAAATCTTTGATAGGCTGCTGACAAACTATCGAAAGAGTAAAGCTTTGTTACTTCATATGTTGCCACAATTGGCTCAAAAAAGTGCTATGTGTTGTTTGGGATTTCCAGTCCCATCAAATATCTTAAAGTTTTGGGACATGAAACCCTTAGGGAAGGGTACGACATCAAATTATTCCGGGTAAGGTCTACCCTTTAAAACTAATGCACCACCCTTAGAATGGGCTAAGGACTCCATAACTTGCTCGAATATTTGCTTAAATTCCTTCTCTGGCATGGCGCTTGATGGATAATCCTTATTTTGTTGCTCATCTCTGTTTGTTGTGGCAACTTCTCTCCTTTCATCTGTGATATGTATAATCTTCGGTTGTTTGACTTCTAGAGAGGCTAACTGTGGCAGTTGAGACTATCCTTGAACTGTGGCCATGGCGGTCATGGCGGCGGTCATCTCTTCCATCCTTCCTTCCAGTTGACTGACTTGCTCATCCCTTAAGAAGATAGCCCTACGCAGCTCATCTACGGTGTTCTCTTTGACAAGAGGTTGAGCGTTGCGCAGATGCAACATCTCTTGTTTCAATGACATGGATATAAATGAAATCCTCTTTGAGGTATTCATTGAAGTCAAAATCATCATCATCTTCATTTTCATCATCTTCATCTTCATCATCATCATCATCATCAATGAAAACTCCATCTTCTCGGGCTAATTTTGAAATCTCAACCCTAAGCTTTTCGACCTTTTCTTTAATTATCATCTCTCATATTTTTATAAGATCTGGAGGACCCTGTTGGACCTCCTCCACTTGTTCCTCCATCTTGCTGGCAATTGCTGCGACAATGTCAGATACTCAGACCCTGACTTCATTTCGTGATCTTGCCCTGTGGCTTACTGGACTGTATTAGTATAGCGACATTAGGTGTCCACACCTTTTTCTTTGACGGTGAATCCTTGAGATGGAGTGTCTTAGCAGAGACATCAACATATCAAGGAGAAGTATGCTCCCCATGGCGCAGACCAAATACAATATTGGGTAGTCTCTTCATTTTTTCCTTTGGAACTTTAGGTATATCTCTATAGTGGGTGATTGGTAGAATTCTCGGACCTAGATGTGAATTAACTGGTCGATGGCTTGCGGATCTAGTGATGGTAGAATCTGTAGTAATTTTGGTGGTATCAACTCTGCTTTCCACGTGGAACCAGATATTAATGTGAGTAGGTAAAGCTTAAATTGTCTTCTAGGAGCGTCTGACAGATCTGACATCCTTTAGAATTTCTTTCTTCATGCGAGGGGATCTGCATGTCCCACTTGTTTGAGTAACTCACCAACTGAACAACCTTCCTTGACAGTTAAATATAAATTGTGACAAATTACGTAGGCTATGGGGTTCAATTTGGTGGGATTAAGTCATAGGGCCAAAATTGAGGGCTTGACTTAGATCACAATTGGGCTCAAAGAATGGGCCAATGAAGCTTAGATTTGGTTTAGTTTGGTCATATGAAAGGTAAATTCCAGTTTAGAATTGAAATTGTGGGAAATTTGGGCCAAATTGATGGACATTTGAGGTAAATTTGGGAAAGTTGGGCCTTTAAAGGCAATTTGGGGGTTTTGGTCAAAATGGTCAAATTGCTCAAATTAGATTCAATTTGAGGTTCCAAATTGTTTTTAGAAACATTAGAAGTGATTTTGGAGGTTTTGGAAAAGTTTAGGGTGCCGAGGGTATTTTTGTAATTTTAGCAATTTGGGGGCATTTTGGTTAATTTGGCATTTTTGGGTGTTTTTAGATAATTTGGGTATCTTTAAATTGTTTGAAATGTTTTTTGAACAAATTTGGATATTTTGGGTGAATTTGAGGATTTTGACCAAATGTAGGGTTTCAAGGGCATTTAGGTAATTTGGGTGGATTTGAGGGCAAAAGGCTAAGTTGGACATTTTGGTAGAATTGGGGTACCAACCACCCTATATGAGCTATGGACCAATGAAATCCTCATTTGGGTCCTCCATGTACTGGTCTTAGCTGAACCCTAGCCTAGGGCTAGTGCGTTTAATGTTCCATCTGCATGAGTCTCCCAAAGGATCAATGGATCAAAGCATGAAATTTTAGGTATAGGTTTGTGAGTGATTGTGGGTGAAAGTGAGTGCAGGTGAGTGAACTAGCTCCAGACCAACACCCAAAGTCAACCCTAAGGTCAGGAAGTGCTAGGGGGACTCTCCTTGAGCTTCCTCATAGTGACCTCACCTACTAAGTGCTAGGGGTTAAGACTAACATGTGGAACTTCATCTTGAGCAAAGAGGAGTTTAGAATTTCTAATGGTGAGGTTTCCTTTTCTAGTTCTCTAAGAATAATCAACAAGAAAGTCCTATGGCTGGACCGTAGGATACTAAAGAGGAAAATCTAAACCTCAACCAAAAGTGAGGTCAACAACGGTAGAAGGAAGCGACAGGTTAACTCACTCCTATTCTTGAAGGGAAGATTTATGAGCCATGCATGAGGGAGACCTCTTCTAGCCCACCTGGTATAGTTGATGAGTTAAAAACAGCTATAGAGTCGATACAGACAGAAACACCTCATGAATTTTTAAGGGTTGCCCGTCATGTAATGTTGAGATTCCTCTGAGATCATCTACTGGTGGAGTATTTGTTGAATGCCCAAGATGCAACGTTCTACATTTGGATTTTTATAGTTCTTTTCACCAGTTCACATCAGCTGGTGTGGGAGCCCAAGAGGCAGCGCATATAGATGCTGAGTTGTACATCCCATTATCTATCGAACCAGGTCAGACATGGGTCTGAAGATATTGAGATAAGGTGATGGCCCCAAACTTTTGAAGAGATTTCTACATCAGAATTAGAGAGAATCATAAAGTCAAAAGAAGAGAGTTTGAGTTCTATGAAAAAGTTCAGGGTGAAATTGACTAGGGTCTTCTCAGTAATAGATAAAAAAAGAATTTTAGACTATGTATTCGACCTAAGGGACTGAGGTCGAGCTGGTTATCTGAGGCCAAGAACTTATTCAGAGCCAAAAAAATGGATGCGTGGGAAAGGAAGAATAACCATTCAGTGTGGTTGTTGCTACAATTTTATTGAAGATAGGCAAGGGAACCCCCATGGAATCTTAAAATACGACGAGGTGGATCCAATGTCTTATAAAATAAAAAGAATGGTCAAGAGGATGATTTGATAGAGTATATTACTACCTGTCTGCATCCTAAACAGTTGCATAATTAACATCTACAAGAAAGGGGATTGCATTCCTCCTCATATCGATCACCATGACTTTGTCAGACCTTTTTGCACAGTGTCTTTCATGAGCAGAAGCAGCATACTCTTTGCAAGAGAAACTGACATCATTGGCCTTGGAGAATTCAGGGGGTCTGTTGAGATTCCGGTACGATGGGTTCAGTACTGGTCTTAAAAGAAAATGGGGCCAATTTAGCCAAATACTCTACCTCAGGAGTGCGATATCCCAAAGTATATGTAACGTTCAGAAGAATGCAAGACAGCAAAATACTGTGGGGCTTCCGTCCGGACCTAGAATTGGAGAAACTATAACCTTATGAGCTATGAAAAGGTTGCACCTCAAAGTACATGTAAAGGGAGTGTCTTTCTGGAGTGTGGATTAGTAGGTTAGCTTGATCCGAAGCTCACCCCACCAAGGATAGAATGTCAGTGGACACCTTTTTGTGTCATGTTTCGATGCAGCAGATATGATGAGGCATGTATCAGATATGTTCAGCATATGATATGTATTCAGTATATGATGTTTCAGAAGTATTCAACATGTTGTCTTTTGATACTTCAGCATGCACTCTGTCTGTAACTTGTACTTGAAGTAGATTAATGAAATTTCTTTCAAATTTCAGTTTGATTATCAAATTGCCCTCTTCGTACGATTAATAAAGAGCCATGGAACCATACGCTGGTTCTAAATTATAATGAACAAAAAATGATCCAACGAAAGCCTGATATTAAAACTTAAAATATTTTCGAAAATCAACCAACTAAGGTTTAATTTTGAAAATATGATTTCACAATTAAATGTCATAAAAACAACAAGAAAAGAAAATGACAAGTTTCTTGAGTTTCTTTCTCTCAAGTTCAAGATTTCTTACTCTTTGCTTGCTCATACACCTAAAATATATAGTGTTTTTAGACACATTTTTATACATATTTTTGATATATTGCACCTTAATGGAAGGTATTTATGTGTTTTTCTTCTTTCAGGTACAAGTAAAAGGGTGAAAAATGCTAAAGAGTGAAAAATGATCAAATTTGGAGAAAAAATGCAAAAATGGTGCAAAAGTATTTTGCCGCCAGCGCCAGATCCGATGCTTAAGCTTCCGTGAAACAGAGAAGGTCACGCCTAAGCATTAGAGGCCCCACGCTTAAGCACCAGTGACAATTACATGACGGGTTAATTCATTTTGACGAATTTTAAAGAGACATTTGAGGCACCTATCGACTAAAATGGGCGGTTATAGCTACCGAGGATGAAAATATAATTAAAGAACTTGTGAAAGGAGGCATCCCTTGGTAAATACATCGAGTCAGGACACATTTTGAAGATATATCAAGGCACCTCTTAGAAAATTATAAAAGAATTAAGTTGAAACTTTATGAAGGGGGGAGTCCTGAAAAATTTTAAGAAGTTCTGAAAGGTTCTTGAAGAAGTTTGTGGAGAAGGTTTTGAAGGAAATTTCAGGCACCACAATTTTATTTTCCTTTTTTTATGGTTTTAATTTGAGAGTTAAGAGTGTTGTAAGAGAGAAGAGATTCAAATGAACTTCAAGAATTTAGTGGAGGATTTGAGATAAGGTTTTTTATCTTTGCTTTAAACTACTTTTTGTTCTAATTGAGACTTCTTATTGGTTTGACAATGATTTCTACTTTTAACTCAAGTGTGGTTTTATTTTCTCCATGGATTCTGAGTAGTTTTCTTTATCTTTCTCATTAAAATGATAAGTAATTAAAGTGTTGGATGGAAGTTGTGGAGAGTATTAATCTTTAATGTAGGAAAAATTTGTGATGATTTAATTCCATGCACTTCATTTACTTCTTGATCTGGCCCATCTTGATGTTAAAATTTGTTCTAAGAAAATGAAAGAACCGGGATGGTATTGTTTCAGTTAACAAATAGAAAGAATTACATGAGATTGTATGAATGAGAATGTAGTTCATATGATTGAGTGCAAATAAATAAGGATATAATCTTTAAGGGGAGTAAAGTTAGAGGACTCTAGAGTGACAGGCTAAAGCCCCCAACTTGGTTTGTTGTTTTAGGTTTGATACCAGATGTTAGCCCCCAAGTGGAGGAAACCAAGGGAACTCTAGAGTGAGAGCTAGTATCTTCCCTGCCTAATCAGTCTTCAGAACTATTCAAACTTTAAATTAGTCAATGTTCTTTATAGCATCTCTAGTAAGGGTAAAGAGTAAAATTGCTCCTATTTGACACAAGACAATTTGAATACTTCCACAACATAATTCTTATACTTATTACTCATTTATAATAAGGAGAGAGATATTTTGTATTCAATGCTTTTCTTTTACATAAACTCAAGTTGTCTTTGTAAGTTTCTATTTCAAACATTAAAAATACCAAAAAGAATTCAAATTTCATTCCTGTGATAAAAAATATAGTTTAATTATTTGTCTTTTTAAAGTAGAAAGTTTGGTTACTTTAATTATCGCATACTGTGAACAATCTCTATGAGTTCGATATTCGAGGCTTAATCAAGATGTCATACATTGCTTGATAACGATACCTTTACTTGCGTAGTATTCCACAATAAATATTAAGTTAAAAAGTTAAATTTTTATTTTCTCAAGATCAAGTTTTTGTTACAGTTGGAAAGTAAGGAAAGGTAAGTTAAAAATATAATCAAATACATTATTATACTGATGCATATAAACATTCGAGATCAAGTTTTTTGCGCTGTTGTTGAGGATTGAATGAAAGCAAATTTCTATATTAGAAAGTCTTATATGAATATCTTATTATACTATTTTATCTATAAAGTATTTTTGTGTGTTTTATTTTATTTTATTTTATTGTTAGTGTATGTGTAGTTCTGGTTCTGAATGACTAGTGCCCTACGATTCTGAATTAGAAAGAATTGTTAAGAAAATTAGAAAAAGCCAAAATTAAAAATTTTAAAAAATCTAAAAAATTTACCAAAATGAGAGATCAAAATAATCAAAATACTGAAATTCATCAAGAATTTAGACCATTAAGAGATTATGCCAACCCTACAGTAGATGAACTTCATTGTAGTATTCAAAAACCTACTATGGTGGCTAATTCATTTGAGCTTAAACCTGCTATTATCCAAATAGTATCAAGTTATCAGTTTGGGGGATCACCAACTGAAGATCCAAATTTACATCTTGCCAATTTTCTAGAATTATACAGAACATTTAAATATGATGGTGTATCAGATGATGTCATTAAATTTAGGTTATTTCCTTTCTCACTGAGGGACAAAGCTAAGATATGGTTGCATTTGTTAGCACCTGGATCTATCAGAACTTGGTGTGATTTAGAACAAAAATTCCTTGCTAAATATTTTCCACCA
The DNA here is from genome assembly GCA_003013225.1 of Phalaenopsis aphrodite. NCBI lineage: Eukaryota > Viridiplantae > Streptophyta > Magnoliopsida > Asparagales > Orchidaceae > Phalaenopsis > Phalaenopsis aphrodite. The sequence continues at coordinate 439,591 of NEWO01000506.1, read as the reverse complement.
TAAAAAGCTGTGAAGCTTAGAAATGATATTATATATTTTAATCAGTTCGAAGGGGAATTTATTTATGAAGCATGGAACAATTTAAAGATCTTCCTAGAAAGTGTCCACACCATGCTATACCAGATTAGTTAATAATTCAAACTTTTTATAACGGATTAGCTCGGTCTCTTAGATCTATTATCGATGTGCTGCTGGTGGTTCATTGATGTCAAAACCATATCGTAATCCTTATGCTTTATTTGAAGAAATGACTACCAATAATTTATAATGGCCTTCTGAGAGGGTAAATCTTAAAAAAATAGTCAATATTCATGAATCTGATGCATTTACTATGTTCGCAAATCAAGTTACCGTAGTTTCAAGGAAGGTATACCAATTTAGAAGAAATTTTTCTCAACCAATTTCCATGATTGAAGAGAATTCATTAGGCCAAATGGTAGATTCTCAATTGTCATTAGAAATTTTGAGTGTCATAAATAACATGCCAAATAATCCATATTCAAATTATTATAACTCAGGTTGGAAGAACCATCCTAATTTTAACTGGATTAATACTTCAGGTGGTTGTAACTAGCAATGGGGGAACAACCAAGTAAACCCATTGGGAAACTGGAACAATCAAGGGAATAATAATAATAGATCTACCTATCCTCCAGGTTTTATCAATAATCCACAATTTAAGGAGAAGAAGTTATCTATAGAAGAAGCGGTGTTACAAATGGGAAATTAGTTACAAAGTCAAGGAGTTACAATTAAAAATATTTAGAACCAACTTAAACATATCATAAATTCATAAGTAATAGATCCCAATGAGCAATTCCTAGTAATACTGAAACAAATTTGAAAGACCATAATAAAGAGCAAGTAAAAGTTGCTCAACTTAGAAGCGCTAGAGAGTTAGAAGGCAGGGCATCATGAAAGGATTCTTACTAAAAATTTTCAAACAGGGCAACAAGTTTTGATATATAATGCAAGGTTAAGATTATTTTCAGGCAAACTTAAGTCCAGGTGGATGGGCCCATTTATTGTGATGAAAGTTCATTCTTATGAAACTATGGATATCAAAGATCCCCGAACTGAGAAAATATTTAAAGTGAATGGCCATAGAATGCAACCCTATTGGAGGTACATGAAGTTTACTATTCATGGTGAAAAACTTGAGAAAATCTATAGAAATTACATAAAAAGTGTAGTTTAAGCTTATAGGTGTTAAGTTTAGTATATTAGAATTGATCTTCGAAATTATTGTGGAATTTTATGAAATTTGTAGAATGGCCCTAAGAATGAAGAGGAACAAGTGGAATTCCCACTTTCATTCGAGCAAGTTTGTTAGTTTGAAAGCTTAGGATAGATATAGTGATGCTCTACAATCACGAAAATTGATTTCTGGGAGGTGTTTTAAAAATCCAGGTGGATCCGTGGAGGATTTGAACATTCGCCAACAATGGGAACGATTCTATTGTTTTTCTTTTGTGGCTGTGATTTATGTAGTTCGGGATTTCTATGCAAACCTCCCTGAGGTGGAAGAGGATCGATTCATGGTCAGAGGTAAATTAGTAACTTTTTCACCGGAGGTAATCAACATGTTCTACCATTTACCACCTGATACTCTGTGTTTTTATTCAAATTATAGTCGTACTGAGACAAAACTGGATGAGATTATATCATATTTGACTCTTGGAAGGGGATCCTAGAAAATTACAAATGAGAGGAGAGTCAACTTTTCCACTTCAAAGTTAAGTGCACCATCGAAGGCGTGACACTACTTTATTTCAGTTTGTCTGTGACCGACGAATCATCTTAGTGAAGTTACGAGGTAGAGAGAAATGTTGAATTATTTGTATTCAGCAGTGCAAGCCTATCAACTTTGGAGCTTTGATTTGTCAGACTATCATAAGTTCTGCTACTACTGCTACTACTACTACAGGTTTGGGATTTTCTTCCTTAATCTTTTCTTTGTGTGAGCAAGCTGGAGTTAGATATGATAGCTGGGAAGAAGTGTTGCTACCTCCAAAACTGATTACAAGTGTGAATGTGAAATCATAGTCTGAACACTCTATTTTTGGTTGGAGAGGAGGATTTTCAAGAAGTTATGGAATGTCGACGTTTGCTGCATCCACCTCCGCTGCTTCTACATCTAGACCATCTACTTCAAAACCATCTACATCCGGAGGTCAACCTACTGAATCTCAGGATCAATTATTGCAGAAGATGATGAATAATAATAATTTTACCGCAGATAAGGTATGGATTTTAGAAAATTTTGTAGATCATATTGATGGATATGTCAGAATACATAGTGATTATGAGGAGAAATTTCATTCATCTTTGGAGAGCCTTATTAGGGGCAACCAAGGAGTGGAATTCCCTTCATATCCAAAATATCATGATTATGAACCAACAAATATTTGGGACGGCAGTGATACGAATGATGATGAGGAGGAGGACTAAGTTATTTTTATGTTTGTATTATGTGATGTACATTGTGGTGTGAACTTGTTACATTTAAGTTTGGGTACTTGTTGGACTATGTGATGTTTTAGACTTTTTGTTTAATTATTATCATAATGTTTGTGTTTGTTAGTATTGTGTTTTAAATTCTAGGGTAGTAATTTTTGTTTTGTATTGTGTTTTAGTTAACTAAGAATGAACTTATTTCTATGTCTAATGAAAGTTGAAAATCTTGCTAGCTTTAATTTTAAACTTTAATTTCAGAAATTTGTTACCATGTATTTTCTTTTATCTAGTTAGTGTGTTTGTTGGTTTTTATGACTTATCCACTATTTAGGAGTCTAATTAATCTCTATATGTTAAAAAGTAAGAAACTTGATCAAAAATTAATTTTACTCCTATTTTTAGTTTTGTACTTCTATAATTAGGGTATAAAAATTCTTGTAAGAATGTATTTCATTTTTCATTCCTGCTTATATATATCTGCCATTAAACTGTTTAATCTTTCTAAAAATTTAAGTTTGGGGGGAATGAAAATATTTTCAAAACTTGAATTTTATTTGTTCTCAAATGTTCTACAAGTGAATTTGATTTGAAAAGAAAAATAATCATGTATATGAAAATATATTAGGGAAGTAAATTTTTTATTATAGAAATGAGTAACAAAATTTAATTAAAGTTTTATAAGTGATGTAGAAAAATTTAAAGTTAAAAGTTATTAAATGTAGAAATGATAAGTATTGTGTAACTATCTTTAGTAGGAGATATTGTATTTTAGAAAAATGTGGAAGGATTAGACTTTTATTTTTTATACTTAATTTTTTTTGTTGAAATTAATTTTTAAAACTATTATTATGTTTTTAAGTAAAAGAAAAATATCAACTCTTTGCTTTGGGAAAAAAAGAGTGGAAGTCAAAATCATTAAAAGCCTATCCAAATATAGTAATCATTGCCTGAAAAAGAAAAAAGAAAAAGAAAAGAAAAAGAAAAAGAAAAGAAAACGTAAAAGAAAGAAAAAAAAAGAAAAGAAAAGTTGAAAAAGGAATGAGAAGCTTGAGGATTTGAGCCTAATCAAAAATTTGTTCCACATCTCATCTTTTTAAATAAAAAGACTTAAGAAACTCTTAAGCTTAAGGATATAATATAGTAAGTAAAATGATACTTAATAAATTTTTTTAAGTGAAGGAAATGAAATGCATATGTTCTATATTTGGAAAATCTATAAGTATTTCTGAATTATATAGGAACTCATATTTTTTATACTTCTTCTCTTTAAGGATTTCTAAACTTTAAGTTGGTCTCATTCACTAAAATTTTTATAAATTAGACTATTATATTTCTAGAACAAAATTTTAGAAACTCCTAAACAAAATCATATGCATAATCATACTTATTTGGCTTCTAAAGATTGAAGTGTCACTTGAGGACAAGTAACATTTTAAGTTTGGGGGATTTTGATACACCTAAAATATAGTGTTTTTAGACACATTTTTATACCTATTTTTGAGATATTGCGCTTTAATAGAAGGTATTTGTGTGTTTTTATTTCAGGTATAAGTAAAATAGTGAAAAATACTAAAAGGAGTGAAACAATATCAATTTTGGAGCAAAAATGTAAAAATGGTGCAAAAGTATTTTGGCGCCTAAGCGTCGGTGAAACAGAAAAGGCCACGCCTAAGCGCCAGAGGCCCCGTGCTTAACCGCCAGTGACAGTTACTTAGCGGGTTAATTCATTTTGATGAATTTTAAAGAAACATTAGAGGCACCTATTAGCTAAAATGAGTGGTTATAACTGACAACGACTTTATATATGCTTAAAAATACAAGTAATTAATACTGCTGCTAGAAGATTTAATTCCTCATCAAAAACACCAAAAACTTGATAACAGTTATAAATTCGATAAAGATGTATATATTAAATATTTAATAATTGTAAAGTCATACTTATCAACGCAAGTATACGTATCGCTCAAGTAATATAGAGCTTTAATGGAGTCTTAGATATCGATCCCACAGGGAGTAATATTAGAACTACGAACTAAGAATTTAGAAAATCAAGACTTAATCACAACAACATAATTCAAATTGCTTTTCTGTCACAAATAGGAAATTGAAATAATTATGAAACTTTAATAACTCTTAAATAACTAATTATACTAATAAAATTTCTAAAATGATATTCAATATATAAGAAAGCATCATTCTCCTTGTCAAGAAATTATAGTAAATGGATAAAGTGAGCCAATTCAAATTGTATTGTGTCAAATAGGAGCATACATATTCTTTACCCTTTGGTTTAGGCATAAAGAACATTGACTAATGCTATGCTTGGTTACTGATTTTGTGGCTAGGCTAGGAGGATACTGGCTCTCACTTCGGAGCTCCCACGTTCCCCTTGCCTGAGGGCTAACATCTACACTTCAACACCCAAACGATAGGACCGAATTAAGGGTTTTAGTCTGTCACTTTAAAATCTCCAATTCCATGCCTGATAATTTTACTTTTATTTGCACCCAACTTCCAAGGGCTTTGACCTCCCTGAATATTGGATGTAATCTTCACTTTAGTTGTAAAAATCAACATATTTTAACAAATTAATTGGCCAAATTGAAAGTAAATTAAGATCGAAGTGAAAAAATCATCACAACTTCTTTAACATTTTCAAGGCTCAACCAATTCAAATCACCATTTCACAAATCTCAAGACAAGAAAAAAGACAAAGAGAACTACTCCGAACTCATGGGGAAGACACAAAAAAACTCGGAATTCATATATAAAAGCAATGTCATACAAACTACAATAAGTAAATAACACTTATCTCTAACTCTCCCCAAGCAGACTCCTCGAAGTTCCTCTGAATCTCCTCCTTTCCTTATAGCACATAGAATTCCTCTTTAAAGTGGCAAGGAGGAAGAAATCTCACTTTCCCTCCACTCTAACAATCTCTAGAAGAATTCCTCAAAATCTAACCCGAAAGTAAACTCTCTACACTTTACTAGGGCTCTTGGACGTTGTTCTAACCTTCTAACTCCTCAAATTGTAGAGCCTCCTCTCTAAATTTCGTACACAATCTCCTTTTAAAGTTGTAGAAGAGTTTTCCCAAGAGTTGCCTAAGTATCCCTCCAAAAATCGTCCACATTCAATGCACCTTTCGACATAACCGCCGATCTCGCTGTCGGCGGCCTCAAGAGCACTATGGACGAGCCTTCTAAATTATTTGTTTGGAGTCTCAGGAAAATCTCGTCGTCGGCACCGTTGGGCTCGCCGTTGGCGCCCTAGTTTAGATCTTCACATTTTGGTCATTTTCGCTCTAAATTCGCTCCATTTTGCATCTTTTTACTCCAACGACCATAATTCCTCATACCTGCAACAAAACATCAAAAATACATTTCTTTAAAGACAATATCATCAAAAATTTTGTAAAGTAGGTATGAAAATCTCAACATATTTTTCTTTGATCAAAATCCCCCAAACTTAACTATTACTTTTTACTCAAGTAATTTTAGTACTATATAAAAGTTATGATTTATTGTAGTAAAGTTTTAATTCAGAAATACTATAAGTTTGATTTAAGTAAATATCACAGTGAGATTTTCAAAAAAAATTCAAGTAAATAAATTAACTCTATAGCTACAAGATTATCTAGTCATCAAGTTTAAGAGTTCTAGGCTTCTATTTATTTCAAGAATGACTATATGTTGTAATATCAAGTCACTTAGAATATTCAAATGATAGGAACTTCATGAGAATACTGCTAGTAAAAGATCTAATCCATAAAAATAAGTTCATGTATGTATTTGGGTTTTCCCTTTAGGTAGGTTGAGTGAAGCCAATTTTTTATTAGGCATCTCCTAAATCTTCTCTTCACTTTCACATTTATTTTCTTCTCTTTTCTCTTTTCATTTGGATTGCTTTCAATCCTATATATATTTCTTTTCTTTTTATGGATTGTTGTCAATCATTTTTTTTTTCTTTTTCACGTGAGGATTACTATATCTGGATAGCCTTTAATGATTTTGAACATCACCTTTCTTTCCCTAAATTTGAAACTCAAAGAATTTCATTACCTTATAAATATTTCATAGTTTTTACATCATTGAGCCCCAATTTTTTTCTTCTCAAATGAATTTCTAGATTCTTAACACATCAAAATATAGTTTCTTTTACTTTAAATAGTTAACTATAGTCTTATTCTCTTATACTAAATATCTTAATCTACAAAATTAATTTTCATTACAAAAATATTTTTTTAAGTCTACCATAATATTTAAAAATCTACAAAATATAGTTACCTGAATTAGATTCACTACATAAAATCAAATTAATAATTTTTGAAAATATTTAAATTGAGAACATCTAATAGATAATCTTTTTCTTCCATCCCCCGAACTTAAATTTTTCAATATGAAATTAAACTTGTGGAAAGAAAATTCTAAATATAAATCATACCTTAGTACTTTAGGCATTTTCATCATTCTGAAATTTTTGCAGTCTTTTTCAATATTTCTACTTCATTTGGTCTGTAACATTAGGAGCTTTCTATACATATAAATCATTAGAGAATTTGTTGGGTAATGAAATTTTGAAATAAGTACAAAACTAAACATTATACAAACACAATATTTTGCCGACACATCCACAACACTAAACAAAATAATTACAATTAAAATGCAAAATAAAAATAAAAATTACATCACATTACAAATTAAAAAATTTCAACTACCACACCAACAATTATAACAATAATTAAAATTATCCAATTACAACATAAAAATGAAAGTACAAATACACAAATATATATTTCTATTACAAAAATTACAAAAATAAAAGTAAAAGTACATCAATTACTATCAAATATCAAAATCCCAAACTATGTCTTTGTCTCCTTGGTCAGCAGGTGGATTGGGCTGATACTAAGTATATCGGGGGGATTAAGGAAAAGTAACATCAGGTTCAGCTCTGTAGTGTCGGGCTTTAGCTTCGTAGTAAGCTATCTCAAAGTCATAATGCCTATGTAGGTACTCACTATCATAATCAAATCTACGTTCTAAACCCCTAATTCTTTCATTTATTATCTCTATACTCTTTCGCTGCAAGGTCAACTTATTCATTAAGTCATGAAGGGTAGGGGAACTAGAAGGTGGAAGGCCATAACTAGTAGAGGAGATATCTCTACTAGTAGAAGGTGCTTGACTTCTACTCCTAGTTCTCAATTTTTCATGAGATTCATATGTCTTCAAATTAGTTTTACTAATGGGTTTCATAGGGTAAACCCATTCTTCATCTCCTCCAGCTTCTACTCCAAAAAGTTGACAAAGTGCATAAATAAGGTCAGGATGTCCTAGACCTCTACTTGTTTCACTCCTTGTCGTGGTCAATATATTCTTAAAAATGATTCTCCCCACATTTATATTTTTATTATTCTGAATACAGAAATTCAAAATAGCTCTATCTCTTGGTACCTCACTATGGTGATAGGTCCGTAATAGAGTAGAGGAAATAAGAAAGTGTCACGCTTTAGATGTGACATTCAACATGGAAGCAGAAAAATTTACCCATTCTCGTTGTTTTACCTTCTATGTTCCTTTCTCATCAGTGAGAAAGTTGATAACATCATTCAGTGAGCCCTCCATTGTGCTGAAGGTTTCATAATAGCAGCTATAAGAGTCTGGTACTTCATAAAAGGAGTTAATTCGGACGACATTAAATTCAACAGAAAATCCCCGTACTTGAACGATTTCGTCCTCAGAATAGAACACGTTGGCATAAAACTCTTTTATAATATTAACAGCAGCCTTATTGGCGGTGTAACAGTAGTTTTTACCTCCTCTCAGAAATAACTCATTCAATTTCTCCTCCCAGACTCTCAAAAACTCGATCTTGTATAGATTTCTTTCCTTCAAATACTGAAGTAAACCTTGATTGAGCCTTCACATTGACGAAGTGAGACTCATCAAACTCAAGTCACCTCTTTTGTCATGGATCCATTTCAATCTAATCAAAATTATAGAAAATTTCCAAAATATACTTCAAATATGCAAATAATGGCTTCCAAGACTGATTCTAAGAGTTCAAAACTAAATTTCGTGAATTTCTTCCCAATATTTTCTTCAAATTCTCAATTTTTTTGGATCTTCTTAATGTGAAAGAAATTCATGGTGAAAATCAAATATTTTTAGTTTGGAGTGAAGCTCTTACCAAGAGATGATCAAATCCGGTGTCTAAATGCCTTGAAGTCGCCCCCAAATCCAAGATCTCTCAAGCCCTAGGTCAAAATTTTCATTTTTTTAGAGGAATGGGATGATGAATACTGGCGGTTGACTGGTCAAAATCATGGTTAAAGGTGCTTTTTTGGGATCTCGCCGTCGGCGGTAGCGAGCTATATTGGATTAATATCCTAAATCTCGAGAAAAATTCGTCGTAGGCGGCGTCAAGGGCACCGTCGGCGGGCTCTATTGAATTGGTTTAATTTCGAGATTTTTGCGATTTCAATCAATTTCAAGCCATAACAACATTCATTTAATCATTATAGATATAATTTTAAGTGATTAAATGTGGTACTATCATAAATAAACATTCACAACACAGAACGTCACAATTATATATAAATTCCAAGGATTACAATTCACGTTACACGACATACCTAAGTTTGGTATTTTCTCAACTTTAATACATCAATTCAGCATCGCAATCTAAGCCACAACACTAAAAATGCTGAAAACGAACATCCTATGCTCATTCTTAACTATACAGAGATCTAAAATTAAAATTGTAAAGCAAAGCAAACATAAAGTTTAAATCAAGTTACACACATAGGCAGACAGGTAGCAAGGTAAATCTACTAGTCTTTAGATTCAGTACTAGATTCTCCTCTGAGAATAGCCATTAATTGCACATGAACGAAGAGGTTATAGAAGGGTTGGTATGAAAATTCTTCAATAGAGTCCTCTTCTATCAATTTCATCCTTCTCATAAATCGTATCAAACTTCCTTCGATATGTCCAGAGTGCTCAAAATATTCTTTCATCCTCCAGTCTAAATGATTGAAGAAATCAGAGATATTGTTAATTGCATTCATAACATTTTGTACCTCCTCCAATTGATTTATTTTGTGCAGGATCACTAGTGTTTTGTTCGGAACTAAAGGTTGATTAGGCAGTGAATTCTGAGACGATTGATCTACCGTAATAGTCATATCATTTTCATCTTCATTGGCTGGGAATCCCTCAGTTGGGTCCAAGGGCTTCCAAGGTTGAAGTACATTTTCCCAATTTTCATAAGATACTTGGAACTTACTGCAAAATAAGAAAATTATGGAAGGATGTCCAAGTTCATAAGTATATCCATGAACGATCAGGCCCAAAGTAGACTTCACAATTATAGATCCAGTATCAATCGGCAGCCCCATTTGGATGCAGTAATTCAAAATAGCACTTTCCTTAGAAACTTTACCGATCCTCATCATCGGTAACAGTTTTGCAAATATGAAGAAGTGTCAGTGTTTAGAAATGGGGTTTAGAAGTGTCGTAGAAAAACTAACATACTCATTTTCTCTCATTTCCCAGTCTTCAGTTTTGTTCGTTAAATATCGGTAAATTTCATTCATCAGGTTTCTTATCGGGATGAAGTTGTAATAATGGCAGAAAGAAACATTCTCCATCATATATAACTCATTGATCCATGCAGGAGTAAAAGTTATCCATCTACCTCGCACATATATGACTCCCTAGTTGATTCCGTGCAAATTAGCATAAAATTCCATCACCACAGGAACAACTACGGCGTCTGTAGTGTAGCACAACACTTCCCATCTTCGTCACACAATCATCTCTTCAATTGTCATTGAAGGCTTATTCAATCCTAGATTTACAAATCCTCATTCCTTGATTAATCTTTTCTTTGCCAGTACCTTGTTGAAGATTCACTGTGCCTCAGCACTAATGAACTTTCTCCAGTTGAACACTCGCATTCTATGGTTTTCAGGGGAATTGGATGCCATAAGGATGAATTTGGTGGAATTTCACTTCGTTTTTAGGGAAATACAAACTTAGGAGTCAAATTTTGAAGTTTAAAATGAGTAACTCCCGCATAAAACC
>NEWO01000506.1:414839-428620 GCA_003013225.1 Phalaenopsis aphrodite | reverse complement strand
GTCTGAATGTGTTCCAATTTTCTCTATGGATCCAATTTTTATGATGATTCAAGGGTAAATATGAGTAGTAAAGTTCAATACTACCATAAACTAACGATAATTTCAAATAAAACTACTATAATCGCAATAGAAATGAAGATAATTATGGGTTGCCTCCCATAAATGCTTGGTTTAATGTCGTCAGCCCGACCTATTCAGGTATTATTCAGGTTGAATAATCATTAAAACCTCATTAAAATTTAGTCTTTTACCCTCAAAATACAACTTTAATCTATGTCCATTTTCTTTAAATCTATTTCCAGTCTTTTGATCTTCAATTTCAACAACTCCATAAGTATAAACTTGAGTCATAGTAAAGGGTCCAAACCAACGAGACTTCAAATTCCTAGGGAATAACTTTAGTCTTGTATTGTAAAGCAAAACTTCTTGTTCTGGTTCAAATTTTTTCTAGTTACTCTTTTGATCGTGCCATAACTTTAGTCTCTCCTTATAAATTCTGTCGTTATCATAAGATTTATTTCTTAATTATTCCAATTCATTCAATTGTAACAATCTCTTCTTACCAGCATCTTTCAAATTGTAATTGAATTCTTTAATCTCCCAATATGCTTTATGCTCCAATTCTACTGGTAAGTGACAAGTCTTTCTAAAAATCAGCCTGTAAGGAGTCATTCCAATAGGAGTTTTATAAGCAGTCCTGTAAGCCCATAATGCGGTATCCAGTCTAGTGGGCTAATCTATTCTACTAGGTTTTATAGTCTTTTCAAGTATTTATTTAATCTCTCTATTAGAAACTTCAGCTAACCCACTGATTTGAGGGTGATAGGTAGTAGAGATTCTATGAATAATATTAAACTTTTCTGTCAATATCTACATGTATTTATTCCTAAAATGGGATTCTCTGTCAGTGTTAATCATTCTCGGCATTCCGTATCTAGTGAAAATATTTTTCATTAAAAATCTTGAAACACTTTTAGCGTCACAATGAGGAAAAGCTTGTGCTTCAATCCACTTTGAGACGTAGTCGACTGCAATTAATATATATAAGTTCCCAAATGAAGCAATAAATGGTCCCATGAAATCTAATCCCTGAGCATCAAAGATCTCAACTTCTAACATGAAATTCAGAGGCATTTCATTTCTTATAGTTATATTGCCTACTCGCTGGCATCGATCATAATTTTTAATGTATCTATAAACATCTCTAATGATAGTAGGCCAATAGAATCTAGCTTGTAAAATTTTATAAGCAGTTTTATCAATCCCAAAATGTTCTCCAAATTTAAAATCATGACATTTCTGAATGATTAGCTCAGTTTCTTCATAAGATACACATCTTCTCATAATAAGATCCTTACATTGTTTATATAAATTAAGGTCATCCCAAAAATATGTTTTTACATCATGAATGAATTTTCATTGTTGTTGAAATGTCGGCATAGGTGGCAAAATATCACTTACAATATAATTAATAATATCAGCATACCATGGTATTTTCCACTCATTAATATTATAAAGTTGTTCATCAGGGAAACTATTTGTAATTTCATTGTCGGTGTCAGATAATTCATGATTTTATAATCTCGACAAATGGTCAGCAATTTGATTATCATTTCCCTTTCTATCAATAACCACAAGATCATATTCTTACATTAAAAGTATCCATCTAATTAACCTTGGGTTGGCATCCTTCTTTTGCATTAGATATTTAATAGCAGAATGATCAGTGTGCACAACACATTTAGTTCCAATTAAAAAAGATCTAAATTTGTCTAAAGCATACATAATGGCTAGTAACTCTTTTTCAGTAACAGTATAGTTAATTTGAGAATCATTAAGAGTTTTACTAGCGTAGTATATAACTTTAAAAATTTTCTCATACATTTGTCCAAGAACAGCTCCAATAGCATAATCACTAGCATCACACATCAGTTTAATTGGTTTCTCCCAGTTAGAATAAACTATAATAAGTGTTGTGATTAATTTTTTTCCTTAATAACTCAAAGACAATTAAACAACTTTCAGTGAATTCAAATTTCTTGTCCTTTTCTAAAAGTTAGTATAAAGGTTTAGTAATTTTTGAAAAATCTTTAATAAAATGCCTGTAAAAACTAACATGTCCAAGAAAAATCCTAACATCTCTTACATTAGTAGGAGGTGTTAGTTCAGACATAACTTAAATTTTTGCAGGGTCTACTTCCATACCATTTTTTGAAATTTTATGCCCCAACACAATTCCTCCTGCAACCTTAAATTGACATTTCTCCCAATTTAGAACTAAATTAGTTCTTTCACATAACTCTAAAACTTTTTCAAGATAATTTAAGCATGCATCAAATGATGTTCCAAATACAGAGTAATCATCCATAAATACTTCCAATCCATCATCAATTAACTTACTAAATATAGACATCATATATCTCTGGAATGTTGCAGATGCATTACATAATCCGAAAGACATTCTTCAAAAAGCAAAAGTTCCAAAATGACTATTAAATGTTGTCTATTCTTGATCCTGAGGAGCAATAGGAATTTGATGGTAACTGGTATATCCATCTGAAAAACAAAAATATTTGTGCACAGCAAGTCTATCTATTATTTGGTCTAAAATGGTAAATGGAAGTCATATTTCCTAGTGATAGTGTTTAATTTTCTATAATCAATGCAAATACGCCACCCAGTAACTTGTCTGATAGGTATTATTCATTATTCTCTTTTTTTTCAGCAGCCACTCCTCCTTTCTTAAGAACACATTGAATTGGTCTTACCTAAGCACTGTGTGAAATAGGATATATAATTCCAGTGTCCAACCATTTCAAAATTTCCTTCTTAACTACTTCTTTCATCATTGGGTTTAATCTCTTTTGTGGATCAACTCTTGGTTTATATTGTTCATCTATTATAATTGTGTGCATACAGATCGAATGACTGATTCCTTTAATATCAGCTAAGGTCCAACCAAAACATTTCTTTTAACTTTTTAATGTATCCAACAGTCTTTTCTTTTTCAAATCATTTAATTCAAAAGATATAATAACATGTAGTGTATAAGAGTCTCCCAGAAACACATATTTCAGGTGGTTAGGTAATATTTTCAACTTAAGTTCAGGTGGTTTTATAATTGACGGAACTAGATTTTTATCAGCATTTTCTCTAATATCCAGCATCTCAAATCTTACCTGAACATATTCTAATTCTTCATTTTCTAATTCTTCTTTTTCTAATTCTTCCAAAATAAATACATCACTATCTTCAAATTGTTCTTTCTCTTCAAAATGTTCTTTAAAATGCTCATTCAATAGATGTTCACTAATTTTCATGCGAAAACATTCATTATCTCTTTCAACAATATAGTATTTCATAGATTTTGTAACGTTAAAAGTCATTTCTTAATTGTTAACTCTCATAGTTAATTGTCCTTTTTGAACATCTATCATAGCTTTTCCAGTAGCTAAAAACGACATCCCTAAAATGATAGGTATTTATTTATCTTCCTCCATATCTAAAACAATGAAATCCACAGGAAAGATAAATTTATCAACTTTTACTAACACATCTTCTATAACTCCCTTAAGATAAGTAACTGAACGATCCTCTAACTGAAGAGTTACAGAAGTAGGTGAGACTTCTCCTAATCCTAATCTTTTGAAATATGATAGACACATAAGATTAATGTTGGCTCCCAAATCACATAAAGCTCTTCCATAAAATTTTTCACCGATAGCACATCGTATGGTGAAAGTACCTAGATCTTTTAATTTTTCAGGAAGCTTTTTCTGAATAATTGCACTACACTCTTTGCTAAGTGCAACGACTTCATTATCAGTGAACTTCCTTTTCTTGTTCAGAATATCTTTCATAAATTTCACATAATTGGGCATTTGCTATAAAGCTTCTACAAAGGGAATATTTACCGTTAATTTATTAAGAATTTCTAAAAACTTGGAAAATTGTTTATTTTTTTCTGTTGTTTCAATCTTTGAGGAAATGGTGGTGGAGGTTTCTCCACAGTAATTTTCATTGGTGTAAGTGGATATTCTAAATCTGGGTATTCATGATCCTTTTCTTTTTCAGTATCTACTTTCTCTTTTTCAGTTTTCGTTTCTTTCTACATTATTGTTTCCAATTCTTTTCCACTTCGTAATTGTATCAGTTTTATTTGTTCTTTTCCTTGATCTTTAGGATTTGGTTCCACAGTACTAGGAAAAGTTCCTAATGTTTGGTTACTAAGCGCAGTAACGATATTCCCTAATTGTATTTCAATATTCTTAATAGAAGTTCCTTGATTTTGTAATTGATTTTCTTAAATTTTTAATTTATTTCCTTGATTCTACAATTGTTGACCCATGTTTAATATCATCTCTTCCATAGACAACTTTTTTCTTGAATTTGAGTGTTACTATTAAATCCTGGAGGATAAGAAGGTCTATAATTAACATTTCCTTAGTTAGATGAATTTCTTAATGGGTTCACTTGGTTGTTCGCCCATTGTTGATTTGTAGTAGAATTGTTATTTCAATTAAAATTTGGATGATTCTTCCAGCCTGGGTTATAATAGTTCGAATAAGGGTTGTTGGGTCTATTAATAGCATTTAAAGTCTCATAAGAAAGTTGAACATCCACAAATTGCCCAGAAGAATTCTCTTCCATCATAGTGGGTGTTGGAGAATAATTCATTCCATAATAATCTAATTTCTTTGCATTGCAGCAATCTGTGAATCTAACATAGATATTGCATTAGAATCATGGATATTAGCTACTCTTTTAGGATTTNCTTTGCATTGCAGCAATCTGTGAATCTAACATAGATATTGCATTAGAATCATGGATATTAGCTACTCTTTTAGGATTTTACCCTTTCAAAGGGCCAATGAAAATTGTTGGTAGACATCTCTTCTATTTATGAATAAGCCTCATCAAAAGATTTTGATATTAAAGAACCACCAACCCCAGCATCTATAATCTATCTAAGTGATCCCACTAATCCATTATAAAAAATTTGAATTATCAACCAATCTGGTAACGAATGATGAGGGCACTTCGTAAGAAGATCTTTAAATCTCTCCCAAGCTTCATATATCGACTCTCCATCAATCTGAGAAAATGATGTTATGTCATTTCTAAGTTTAGCAGTTTTGGATGGAGGGAAATATTTGTATAGGAAATTCTGTGAAAGTTCTCCCCAAGTTCTAATAGATCAAGGTGCTAACAAATTTAACCACATCTTAGCCTTATCCCTAAGTGAAAAAGGAAAAAGTCTAAGTCTAACAACATCGTTTGAAACTCTGTCAGATTTAAAGGTAGCACACAGTTCTAAAAAACTAGCGAGGTGTAAATTAGGATCTTCATTTGGTGTACCTTTGAATTGATTATTTTGTACCATTTGGACAATAACAGGTTTAAGCTTAAATGAATTATCAGCTACATCAGGATTTTAGATATATAAGTGAATTTCATCTGTTATAGGATTTGCATAATCTCTTAGAGGTCTAGGTTGGTGCTCATTTTCTATTCCTTAATTGTTCATGTTATTTTCCATTATGTCAGGATTTCTAAGTTCTCTTCTCAGTCTTTTAATTTTTCTAACAGTGCGTTTTAATTCCAAATCGTAGGGTATAAGATTTTCAAGTCCAAATTTACACATACAATTAAAATCAGTACAAAGAAAAACAGTTAACTAAATATGAAAATAAGTTACAAATCAAGTAAAAATTTTCTAATAGCCCTAATTTGTCCGTTACTCTAATTATGATTCTTGTTTACTCCCCGGCAACGGCGCTAAAAACTTGACAGCGACTTTATATATGCTTAAAAATACAAGTATTTAATACTACTGCTAGAAGATTTAATTCCCCTGCAAAAGCGTCAAAAACGTGACAGCAACTTTATATATGCTTAAAAATGCAAGTATTTAATACTGCTGCGAGAAGATTAAATTCCTCAGCAACGACACCAAAAATTTGATAACAGTTACAGATTCGATAAAGATGTATATATTAAATATTCAATAATGGTAAAGTCGCACTTAGCAATGCAAGTATACGTATCGCTCAAGTAATATAGGGCTCTAATGAAGTCCTAGATATCGATCCCACAGGGAGTAATATTAGAACTACGAACTAAGATTTTAGAAAATCCAGACTTAATCACAACAATTTAATTCAAATTGTTTATTTGTCACTAATAGGCTATTGAAATAAATATTTAATTTTAATAACTCCTAAATAATTAACTATACTAATAAAGTTTCTAACGTGATATTTAATATATAAGAAAATATCCTTCTCCTTGTCAAAAAATTATAGTGAATGGATGAAATGAATCAGTACAAATTGTATTGTGCCAAATAGGAGCATACCTATTCTTTACCCATTGGTCCAGGCATAAAGAACATTGACTAATCCTATATTGGTTACTGAATCTGCGGCTAGGCTGGGAGGCTACCGGCTCGCACTTCAGAGCTCCCACGTTCCCCTTACCTGAGGGCTAACAACTACACTTCAGCACCCAAACGATAGGACCGAATTGGGGATTTTAGTCTGTCACTCTAAAATCTCCAATTCTACGCCCGATAATTTTATTTCCCTATTTATTTGCACCCAACTTCCAAGAGCTTTGACCTCCCTGAATCTTGTATGTAATCTTCACTTTAGTTGTAAAACTCAACATATTTTAACAAATCAATTGTCCAAATTGAAAGTAAATTAAGATTCAAGTGAAAAGATCATCACAACTTCTTTAACATTTTCAATGCTAAACCAATTCAAATCACTATTTCATAAATCTCAAGACAAGGAGAAAGATAAAGAAAACTACTCAGAACTCATGGGGAAGACACAACAAAACTCAGAATTCATATATAAAAGCAAAGTCATACAAACAACAAGTAAACATTACTTATCTCTAACTTCTCTCCAGGAAGACTCTTCGAAGTTCCTCTGAATCTCTTCCTTTCTTTTCAGCACATAGAATTCCTCTTCAAAGCAGCAAGGATGAAGAAATCTCTCACTTTCCCTCCACTCTTACAATCTCTCGAAGAATTTCTCACAATCTAACACTAAAGTAAACTCTTTACACACTACTGGGGCTATTGGACGATGTTGTAACCTTCAAACTCCTCGAATTCTAGAGTCTTTTCTCTAATTTTATGCCAAAAAATTCTTTTAAAGTTGTAAAAGAGTTTTCCCAAGAGTTGCCTAAGCATCCCTCCAAGAATCGTCCACATTCAATACATCTTTGGACATAACTGCCAATCTTACCGCGGCGGCCTCGAGGGTGCCATCGGCGGGCCTTCTAAATTATTTGTCTAGAGTCTCGAGAAAATCTCTCCGTCAGCGTCGTTGGGCTCGCCGCCGGCGCCGTAGTTCAAATCTTCACATTTTGGTTCTTTTCGCTCCAAATTTGCTCATTTTTTCATCTTTTTTCTACAATGACCATAATTCATCATACTTGCAACAAAATGACAAAAATACCTTTCTTTAAAGTGCAATATCATCAAAGACAGTGCAAAATAGGTATGAAAATCTCAACATATTTTCTTTTGGTCAATAACCACCAAGGACCAAAATATAATTAAATAACTTGTGAAAGGAGGTATCTCTTGGTAAATACATCGAATCAATACACATTTTGAGGAGATACCAAGGCACCTCTTGGAAAATTATAAAAGAAGGAAGTTGAGACTTTTTGAAGGGGGAGTCTTGAAAAATACTAAGAAGTTCTTGAAGTTTCTTTAAGAAGTTCGTGGAGAAGCTTTTGAAGGAAGTTTCAGGCATCAAAAATTTATTTTCCTTTTGTTTATAGTGTTAATTTGAGAGTTAAGAGTGTTTTAAGAGAGAAGAGATTCAAAGGAACTTCAAGAATTTGGTGGAGGATCTGAGATAAGTTTTTATCTTTCCTTTAAACTACTTTGGTTTTAATTGAGACTTCTTGTTGGTTTTACAATGATTTCTACTTTTAAACTAAAGTGTGGTTTTGCTTTCTCCATGGATTCTGAGTAGTTTTCTTTAACTTTCTCTATAAAATGATAAGTAATTAAAGTATTGGATGGAATTTGTTGAGAGTATTAATCTTTAATGTTGGAAGAAGTTGTGATGATTTAATTCCAACTATTCAAACTTAAAACTAGCCAATGTTCTTTATAGCATCTCTAATATAGGTAAAGAATAATATTGCTCATATTTGGCACAACACAATTTGAATACTTCCACAATAGAATTCATATACTTATTACTGATTCTTGATAAGGAGAAAGATATTTCATATTTAGTGCTTTTCTTTTACATAAACTCAAGTTTTCTTTAGTAAGTTTTTATCTCAAACATTAAAAATACCAAAAAGAGTTCAAATTTCATTCTTGTGATAAAAACCATAGTTTAAGTATTTGTCTTTTTAAAGTAGAAATTTTGGTTAATTTAATTATCGCATACTGTGAACAATCCCTGTGTGTTCGATATTCGGGGCATAACAAAAAAGTCCTCTATTACTTGATAACAATATGTATACTTGCATAGTATCCTAATATATATATATTAAGTTAAAAGTTAAATTCTTATTTTTTTGGAATCAAGTTTTTGGTATTTTTTGCAAATTAAGTAAAGATAAGTGAAAATATATAATTAAATACATTTTTATACTTTTGCATATAAACACTCGGGATCACTTGCGCAGCACGACTATCCTGGTTTGCACCAATTTTCTTCTCATCCCTACGAAACTTCACATTCTGTACAAAATTTCACAAAATTTCACAAATTTTCCTCATTAATGTCAAACTTTACATGACAAATATCTATGAGTTCAACACCACAATCTCTCTACACTATTTTTATATTGTACTTGGGGTTAGTACCGACATTTTGATTCGTATTTACTATTTCTTGGGTTGGATGTTAGTCTTAGAGGTTTCCTCCCCAACATAGTGAATTTACCTTGGCTGATCAGCTCTTGAGTTGGATGTTATTCGTCGTGCTTTCCTCCTCAACTTGGTCTGTGCCTACGAACTCTTGGGTTGGATGTGAGTCATCGAGCTTTCCTCCCCAATGTAGTAAATTTATCTTTCCTGACAGCTCTTGAGTTGGATGTTAGTGGCGTGCTTTCCTCCTCAACCTGATCTAAGTTTACCACCTCTTGGGTTGTATGTGAGTCATCGAGCTTTCCTCCTCAATATAATAAATTTACCTTGTCTGATCGGCTCTTGAGTTGGATGTTAGTCGTCATGCTTTCTGCCTCAACTTGGTATGTGTCTGCTAACTCTTCGGTTGGATGTTAGTCATCGAGCTTTCCTTCTCAATGTAATGAATTTACTTTACCTGATTAGCTCTTGATTTGGATGTTATTCGTTGTGCTTTCCTTCGCACCCTAGTCTATGTCTACTACCTCTTGGATTGGATGTTAGCCATCGAGCTTTCCTCCCCAATGTAGTAAATTTACCTTGCCCCATCAGCTCTTGAGTTGGATGTTAGTTTTCGTGCTTTCCTCCTCAAGCTCATCTGTTTCTACTACCTCTTGGGTTGTATGTGAGTCATCGTGCTTTCTTCCCCAAGGTAGTAAATTTACGTTGTCCGATCAGCTCTTGAGTTGGATCTTAGTCTTCGTGCTTTCCTTCTCAACCTGGTCTATGTCCACTACTTCTTGGGTTGGATGTGAGTCATCAAGCTTTTCTTCCCAACATAGCTATATGTTTTCAATGCAATATTAAATTATGGAGGAAGAAGATTAAGATATCAGATTCCTCATTGCTTTGCAATGGTCCAAATTTCAAACTTTAGAGGTTGAGGTAATAAGCCCTTTGATTAATTCAAGGCATCCTATCCTCATCTTTGAGATCGGTTTAAAACCACCTTAAATGGAGTAAAGTATCTGATTCTTTTTTTGGAATTGATACGTGAATTTCAATTCCCATTTTGGGGTCTACACCTAAATTCTAATTCTTATCCTCCAATACGTCTGTAACCTGATGATTTGAAATCCACATTCCAAATCCCCAACAAGAGTTCCGAGTTCTCATGTCAGTTGGATATTCACTTGTCAATTCCCTAGTTAAAATAAATATCACTTAATTTTACTTGTTGTTCTAGGTCTATTGACTTAGAAATCCATGTTGGTTTTTGTTATCTCATCGGTCAATGCCGCTACGCGCGGTGTGCTTGCCCAACACACCACACCTATTGGGAGTCCATTTGTTGACCTCATTTTTGGTTGAGATCTAGCTTTTTCCTCTTTAGTTTCCTTGGGTCTAGCCATAGGACTTTCTTGTTGACTATTTCTGGAGGACTAGAAAAGTAACCCTTACCATTAGAAATTCTACTCTTCTCTACTCAACTTGAAGTTCCATATGTTGATCTTGACCTCTAGCGCTTAATAGGTAGGGTCAGTATGTAGGAGCTCAAAAAGAGTCCCCATAGGATGATCCAACCTTAAGGAATAACTCTGAGTGGTTTGGTTTTGGTTAGGCTAGCCTGCACACACCTTCTCACACATCCCAAACTCTAGGCCCCTTTAATTTGGTCTCTTGACTCCTTTTGGAAAGCTCATATGGATGGACCCAAACCCTAAGTCCTTCGCTAAGAGGGTTAGGACTAGCATATTGAACATCCAAAATGAGTCCTCGTAAGGCTCTTATTGGCATGGCATGGCTTCATGACTTACTTTCCCATTCTAGCCCAAAATCACCAAATTACCAAAATATCCCTAAAACCCCAATTTTAGCCAAAAATCCCAAAATACCCAGATTTGTCCAAAAGTCATCTCAAATCACTCACCACAACCTAAATTGACCAAAATTCACCGAAAATAACAAATTTCCAAAATACCCCTAAAATTTCAAAAAAATTACCAATATACCCCTCATAACTCAAAATTTTCAAAAATTCAAAAAATTCTCAAAAATTCAAAATTGATTCAAATATTCCCAATTTCAATTTTTCAGTCATCAAATTGACCTAATTTGACCAAAAACCATAATTTACCCTTAAAGGCCCAATTTCCCCAGATTAGCCTCAATCTTGGCCCAATCGACCCCAATGTTGACCAATTTCAATTCCTAACCAAAATTCAACATTTTTAATGCCAATTGAAACCAAGCACAAGCTCAACTTGACCCAATTGAAAGCTCAAATTTAGCCAAATAAAAAAGACCCAATTTTGACATTTGTCTAATCCACTGAATTGGCCTTCCAATTCAATCCAAAACCACTTTGAATCCTTCCAATACTCTTCATGACATCTCCCTACATCAAATTAAATATTCATTTGACCTAAATTTGGATCCAAATCCAACCCAAACTCAAGCACAATTTCATTCGCAATTTTAAAAGCCCAAGCCCACCATGTTTAATTTCAAAAGCCCAAATTAAATTAAAATACCACATGATAAATTTCCCATCCAAGATGCCTCATTCTAATTCGAAATTTTCAATCTACTTCACTCCATCTAAGCAAGCATTTCCACCCACCAACTGCCCCTAGTGGCCTCTCCTTCCCCCTCTTATTAAACTCACCCTTCACGGCCAAGGAGGGAGAGCTTGAAATTCATTGGAGAGACTCTTCCAAATTGTTCTTAGAGATTCTCCAAGAGCTATTGAGTGCAATGCAACCATCTCCATCCCTATTCCTCAATGATCATAGCCAATTTCTCAACCCTAATCTGAGCCCAAAACAGGACATCCCTCTAGACTCCACCAAAACCAAATTAATTGCACCTGCACCATCCCTTGAGTGAGAGAAGAAGATCACCCACAAAAGCCCCATCACCTGACATTCCTAGGGTGGACTTTGATCAACACTCAAAATTTTCCTTGGTCAAACTTGGGTCTACACAATTCACCACTAACAGAGACTTCATCTGCAAGCTCTTTGGACCTCCATGAAGCTTCTCTAAGCACCAATCAAGGCTTCCCCTCTTGGACCAAGGTATAAGATTTTTCTCTCATGCCGGGCTTATTTTAATTCTCCATAAGCATTGAATCAATTTCATGGTAGGTTAGTCATATGGATAGGTTCGTCTCTCTTAGACGAGTCTGTAAGATCAAACCCAAGGTGATTTGCTTAAGTGTAGCTCGAGATGTTAGGGTTTTAAGGTGAACAGGTCACTGGATTAAGTAGTTGGAAATGATGATGGAGCAACATTGGATCAAGCATATATTGAATGGATGGTCTTGATTACGTTAAGAAGATGAATGGAATAAAAAGGTAGGTCGAGTCAGCGGTGAGGTGGCTAGCGGCGCCGAACCAGAAGACACGGCGTGGAATGCTCAGAGATGCCATGGTTGAGGTGGCGCCGCATCATTTAAGTAGAAAAATACAGATTTTTCTTATTTATTTAAATGTCAGAACATCGAAAATGCATATCTTGGTGTAGAAAATCACAAAAATAAAATAAAAATACCCTATTTCTCAGTGAACAAAGGATAACAATGTGGAAATAGTTTCATATTTTTTTATGCATGTATGCTTTTTAATTAATTAAATGGTTTTTTTCCTTATTTGGATTCTTCATTTGTATAGACATTTCACCATGACATTATTTTTGGGGCTTTGATTCTCTCTATCATAAGGGATCTTCCCTGATTTTTCCAAGGTCAGGGGGGATCTCTAGACAGAGATCATTATTTTTAAGGTATATCATGCCTATTTTGGTAAAATAATTATAACAATTAAAATACTCATAAAAAATATAAAATTTATTTTGATAGGTTCACTGTGGTCAGAGGACCCTAGGAAAAGGATAAACTTGGTTTAACTCATTAAAAATAATCTAATTTTCACCAACCCTAAAAGATGAAATAAAATTAATTTTGAGTAATTAAAAATATAAATGGCTTAAAAATCATTTTCCACTTTAATTTATAGTCAAAGGAACTCCCCATAAAGTTTCAAGTGAATTGGAGTTAATTTGACCACTCAAATGAATTATTCAAGTGAAATTACATTTTTGGCATTAAAATAATTACTCTAATTAAAATTCAACCAAAAAAATCACCAATTTGGTTTTGGGAGTTCCTTATGACCAGAGGAATCTATGAAAATAAAATTAGAATTAAAATAAATACTTCATTTTTTAGTTATTTTTTAACATTTAAATATTTAAAAATTAATTAAAAATCGTAAAAATTGTAAAATTGTAAGAACACACTAAAATGACACATTTGACTTTCTGATCACTTCAAACTAATGAAAAGTTTTTTCCTCATTTTGGAAGTAAAGATACCAATTTTAAAGGCTTAAAAATGAATTTTCTCTATTTTTTCACTAAAATAGTTCCAATAATTAAAATATAAAACAAAATAATATGAAATTTGTTTATTTGGGTTCCTAAACTTAGAGAGATTTAACAAAAATATAAAACATAATTTTGTACTTAAATAATTTTTTATATTTAATTAATGCTTAAAACAAACAAATTAATTTAATAATTACATTAAACTTCTAAAAATCATTAAAATTGGTCTAAGTGGTCCTATAACCTAGGTGAACCTCCAATAATTTTCTTAAGGATAGAGATTTTGTTTTGGTTGAGTTATTAAATTTTCATTGAAAATCCCTATTTTTGCAATAAAAATAATTATAAAATTAAATAAATTCAGAAAAAAAAACACATTATCTCCTCTAATGTTTTAATTGACCCGTGAGTGGAGTAATATAAAATTTTCAAGTCATTTGAGTTCAATTTAATGAATTATAGAGTGTTAAGACCTTAGGGGCAAAAAGGATATTTTTTGAATTTAAGGCTTAATTAATATTTAGGTTTGGTTGAGTTATTAAATTTTCATTGAAAATCC
>NEWO01000506.1:394325-405467 GCA_003013225.1 Phalaenopsis aphrodite | reverse complement strand
TGTTGCTAGAAAGTTCTTTGAATTTAAATCATTCAGGATTTAGTAAATCCGAACTTATTAGATTTACTGGATCAAATTTGGTGAGAACAACAACAATCGCTCAAAAATTAATTTTGGATCAAATTTCTTTCAAACCACATTTGGTCGGATTGAAATCAGATCATCAACATCATATTGATATTGGGTACATCAAAGTTCATTAAATCCATTAAGGCGTCTCTTTTGGATATTTTGTGCAACTAGAGCTACTCCAACCCTATCACAGTTTCATTTTTTTTTTCAAAATTATAGCCAATCATATAACTAAGCATTCTCATCCCCATAACCTCTTACACAATAACTGCACATCTCAAAATATTTTCATAAAAGAAGCTAACTTTTACATCATATTGAAAATTTTCTATTAAGAACATATTTTGAGGTATGTAGTTAGTATTGTATAGGGTTTACGGAGACAAGAATGATGAGAACAATATTGGCTTTCCACTTGAAAAATCAAATGTGAAGGAAATAAAATCTTGCAGGATTTAACTTAGATATTGAGGAAGATAAAAAAATTCAAATCATTTTAGGTAGACCTTTCCTAGCTACTAGAAGAGCTATGAAATATGTGCAAAAAGGTGAATTTTTAACTAAGAGCAAATAATCAGGAAGTTACATTTAATGTCTTAAAATCTATAAAATATAATTCTAAAGGAAATGAAAATGTGTGCTTTCTAATGGAATTAATTCATTATTTGTGTAGTAACCATTTTCGACAAAGTTATGAAGTTAAATTAGTCGAGCCAAAGTTAGATAATGAGAAGGACACAAAATTTCAGGATGAGTTGGGCCTACTGATTACTGAAGATTCAAAATTTGTTCAAGAGAGGTTTGAGATTCTAGATACAATAGAAAATAATAAACCTCTTATTCCTTTTATTGAGGAACCCCCTGAACTTGAGATGAAGGTGCTTCCTACACATTTAAAATATACTTACTAAGGGAAGTCGTCTACATTTTCAATTATCATATCCCATGATTTGACTCATTTGTAAAAGGAAAAATTTATGGAATTTCTCAAGAATTAAAATAAAGATTTCTTTAGATATTGGTTTGTAGAAGCTTTCTATTCCATCATCTTTTTCTCTACTGATTCATAGCATATTTTTATTAGTAAAGAATTATTTCTTGCTTAGATTAAACCACTTATTTTTCCAAAAGAATATCGGAATTTTCCCGACACTTTGATTTCAAATTTTTCACGAAGTTCTTTTCAAGAGCTTCTTTCTCCTATAATAATCATATCATCAATATATATAATAAGAATTAATATTGTATCATCTTTATATTGTTCTATGAATAGAGTATGATCTCAATAAATCTATTTATATCCAACTTCTTCCATAGCCTTTATAATTTTGCTAAACCAAGCTCTCATAATTTTTTTAATCTTTACAAAGTCTTCCAAGAATATATGACTTTTTTTACGAAGCTATCAATTCCTGATGGTGAATCCTTATAGGCCACTTCATTGTCACCATGTAAGAATAATTTTTTCATCATATTTTTATATAAACCACCAATGATTTGTTTCTAGTTATATCAGAAAGCGAACACATTCATTTTTACATCAAGAAAAAATATTTTCTAGCATTCAATCTCATATGATTGAGTATATTCTTTTTGCTACCGATTTTGTTTTATTCCTTCTCAAACATCATCTACAGTATAATTGACTATGAAAATTCATTTGCATCCTACTATTTTTTTTTCATTCTATTAATTTAATAATCTCTCATGTATGATATTTTCTAAGGCATTCATCTCTTCTCTTATAGTTTCCTTCTAATTTTTAATTTTAAATGCCTCAAATAGAGTTTGTTAAATAAAGATATGATTGTTGTTGATTTTTATTAAAAAAGGAATTATGATATGGTTAAAACTTACAAAATGAGGTGTACTGAGAGATATGATATAAATTAATGATAATTGTCTAAGTAACCTGATAACAGTTCTAAGTCTCACACTTATTGAAAAGCTTGGCTGACCATATTCATTAAATGCCTCAATAATAAACCTCTCATTTCATCTATTCAGGAACCCCCCCTGAACTTGAGATGAAGGTGCTTCCTACATGCTTAAAATAAACTTACTTAGGGAAGTCATCTATATTCCCAATTATCATATCCCCAGATTTGACGCATTTGCAAGAGGAAAATTTAATGAAAATTCTCAAGAATTATAAGAAAGCTTTCTTTAGATATTGAAATATGTGAATATTTGTGTACTTTATTTAGAGATGTGAATGTTGGTCTACTCTATTTAAAGGAAAGCTTTCTCAAGAATTATTGCATGTATTGAAGGTGCTTCCTACACACCAATCTGGATTTTTTTGGTCTAGGCTATTAAGAGATGTAAATATATATATATATATATATATAAAAACTTACGATAGATGACAGAGAGTAGGAAATATGTCTAAGTGAAATGAAATGCCCCTAAATTTTACTTTAGAGATTGAATTTTTTTATGTATGGGGTTTAGATTTTACAATCTTTTAGAAATTTATATATTCTGATAGATATGAACTATGTCTCAAAATGGATTGAGGCGGTAGCTCCTCCAAACTGTGATGTTCATAGTATAGGCAAATTTTTAAATAAGAATATCTTCAGTAGATTTGGCATGACTAAAGTGATCATTAGTGATGGATGAAGTTATTTTATGAATAGAAAAATTTAGACGTTATTTGCTAAATATGTAATTAAACATAAGATAGCCTCAACATATCATCCTCAAACAAGTAGTTTAGTAGAAGTATTTAACAAAGAAATAAAAAGGATTTTAGAAAAAAATTGTCAATCCTAATAGAAAGGATTGGCCTTTAAGACTAGATGATGCATTATGAGCTTATAGGATTGCTTACAAAACTCTTATAGGAATGTCTCCATATGGGCTCATTTTTAAAAAAACTTGTCACTTTTTAGTGAAATTAAAACATAAAGCTTATTGGACTGTTAAAGAATTTAATTATAACTTGAAAGAAGCTGGAGGGAAGAGAGTAATGTAGCTAAATGAACTCGAGGAAATTAGGCAAGAATCTTAAGAAAATGCAAAAGTTTATAAAGAAACAATAAAAAATTGGCATTATATGGAGATTCTTGGGAAAGATTTTGAACATGAACAAGAGGTTTTACTGTATAATACCTGATTAAATTTATTTCTTGCAAAATTTAAGTCCATGTGGTTAGGGTCATTTACTATAATTAAAGTTTATCCTTTTGATACAGTTGATACTTAGGATCCTAAGAGTGATAGAATATCAAAGTGAAAGGACAAAGAAAACACATTATCTAGCTGGTGAAAGACCTATAGTTAATTAAGTCTAAATGTTAGGCCAATCTGAGTAAATATCTGGATTTGTCTGGCTGATGACGTTAACCCAAGCACTTCTTGGGAGGCAACCAGAGTTTTTTTTTTGTGAAGTATTCATTATTATAGTAGAATCGATTGTTTGATGTTTCTTTTTGAGGTTTAGGTTTGTGATGTATTGCTTTTATTTCAGTGAGTCATGAGGGTGACGATTCCTTAGCTTCTTATGACTAGACTTGCATTTGATCTTTAGATGTATTTGGATTAACTAGCACACGACGTCTTAGTTCTCAATTGAACTCAAAGACGTATTGGAGATATGATGGGTTTGGAAATAGGACAGGTCCATCTCTATTCTATTACTTCCTCTATTAGACCTTGTTTTTCATCAAGTGGGTCCAAGAAACTAGCTTATAGAAAAACATGTGGATGATCTTAACATTATTCATATTTATTATTAGAGGTGCATGACCAAAGGAAAATATGTTAAAATTTTTATATCTATTTTACACTAATTTTGATGATATTGCACTTTAAAGGAAGGTATTTTTTATATTTTGTTGCAGGTATGTTGAATTATGATCATTGAACCAAAAAGATGCAAAAAGGAGCAAATTTGGAGCAAAAATGACCAAAATATGAAAACTTGATCTTGGGCGCCGACGGCGAGCTTGACGCTGCCAACAACGAGTCTTTCCTGAGAGTCCAGAACTAAATATTCTAGAAGCCGCTGACAACTCCATCGAGGCCGCCGCCGACGAGCACGTTGGTTCTCTCAACAGATACATTGAATGTGGACAATTTTTTAAGGGACGCTTGGGCAACTCTTGAAAACTCTTCTACAACTTTAAAAGAAACATTTGGAGGCCAAAAAAGGTGGAATCCGCTGAGTCTTTATTGTTTGTGGTGCCCATTAGAGTGCAGAGAGTGGTTAGTATTGTGAGGAATTCTTCAAGAGATTGTAAGAGTGGAAGAAAAGTGAGAGATTTCTTCCTCCTTGCCGCTTCGAAGGAGAATTCTATGTGCTGTAAGGAAAGTAAGAGATTCAGAGGAACTTTGAAGAGTTTGCTTGGAGAGGAATTAGAGAAACGTTGTATTTACTTATTGAAGTTTGTATGACTTTGCTTTTATATATAAATTCCAACTTTTGTCGTACCTTTTTCATGAGTTCCGAGTAGTTTTCTCTGTCTTTCTTCTTGTCTTGAGTTTTTGTGAAATAGTGATTTGAATTGGTTGTGCCATGAGAATGTTAGAAGTTGTGATGATCTTTTCACTTCAATCTTAATTTACTTTCAATCTGGTCAATTGATTTGTTAAAATATATTGAGTTTTACAACTAAAGTGAAGATTAAATCCAAGATTTAGGGAGTTCAAAGTCCTTGAAAGTTGGGTACAAATAAATAGAGAAATAAAAATTATCGGGCGTAGAATTGGAGATTTTAGAGTGACAAACTAAAATCTTCAATTTGGTCCTATCATTTGGGTGCTGGAGTGTAGATGTTAGCCCTCAGGCGAGGGAAATGTGGGAGCTCCAAAGTGAGAGCCGGTATCCTCCCAGCCTAGCCGCAGATTCAGTAACCAAGTATAGAATTAGTCAATGTTCTTTATGTCTTTTCTAAAGGGTAAAGAATATGCATGCTCCTATTTGACACATTATAATTTGAACTGATTCAATTTATCCATTCACTTAAATTTTTTGACCAGAATAAGGATGCTTTCTTATATATTGAACTTCACATTAGAAACTTTATTAATAGAATTAGTTAATTAAGAGTTTATTAAAACTATATTTTTATTTCAATTGCCTATTAGTGAAAAATATGCAATTTGAACTATATTGTTGTGATTAAGTATTGATTTTTTAAATCTTAGTTCGTAGCCTTTAATATTACTCCCTGTGGGATCAATATCTAGGACTCAATTAGAGCCCTGTATTACTTGAACGATACGTATACTTGCGTTGATAATTGTGACTTTGCAATTATTGAATATTTTATACACATCTTTATCAAATCTATAATCGTTATCAAGTTTTTGGCATCGTTGTCAGAGATTTAAATCTTCTAGCAACAGTATCAAATTCTAGTACTTTTAAGCCTATATAAAGTTGTTGTCAGTGCATACTTTAGGGGGATAAAGCATTACCTAAGGTTGACAAAAGTAAGTCAATGTATCAGAGATATTCTTATCTATGGGTTTCAACCTACATAAATTTCTAAAAGCACCCAGTAGTTCACTGGAAGGAGATTCCTTTAGAATTTTGAAGTAAAGAATGGAGGTGTGATGAGGAGGATGAGTTAACCTCATTTTTCTATAATGTTTGTGTGTTTATTAAAATAAAGTAGGACTAAGGGAGAATCAAAATACTCAATTTAAATGACTGAAATAAGATTCAGATCTTGCACGAAGGCCTAGGGACACCTCGCATGAATATATCAGGATGTGTGAACTAGTGTTAGGTGCTAGTATACTGGCGCCAAGGTGCTACACTCTAGGGAATTTTTGATAAAATCAGCCGAACTACCCCGTTTTAGGTCATTTTTTAAGGAGCTCCTCCTCGACTTTTCTCTAGTGATTAGAGAGTGATACTTATGGCATCCTTTCGCTTTGCATTTGAGCTCATTCTAGAAGCCTTGGAAGTGGAAATCATCACTTTACGATAGTTTCTAACTCTCGATCCTACATTTGAGTTCTTCAACATGGAAAATTTTAGGTGTTTTTAGAAAAACTGTGGAGAAGAATAAAATTCCTAGGGGAGAGTTGATCAAACTTTTAATTAGCATATTGAATCATTTACACCATTCATTTTAACTCATCTCGTCTTAAATTGCATATCTCATTCATCTTATGGCACCCAAAATTAAGGGAGGCACAGGCAATGTTTTTCCTTTTTTGATAGGAAGAATTTTGTGAGCTCAAAAGATCAGTTGAGATATTATGACCTATTAATATCAAAGAAATTAATTGTTGAGAGAAGATTTGTTAGCTTTAGAGGAGAGGTGGAAAGAATAATTACTAATAAGAAGTGGGAAATTTTTGTTATAATACCTTTATTGTTGTAATAACAGTAGTAAGAGAATTTAATTTAAATCTACTTGAAGCGCGAGATGAATTTGTTTTTGTGCGAGAAACTTATGTAGATATTTCCCTCTTTTGTATCAATGCAAATTTTATTTAATATTATCTCTCATTATACCTATTATGATACTCCTTTAACTAAAGATCTTCTTGATGAACTTATAAAACTTTTAACAGATGATAGTGGAGAGTAGAAGGGTAGTGAAGGTGCTCTAATCAAATTTTCTACCTCTAAATTAAATGGAATATCTAAGTCTTAACATTTTTTTATTTCAACCAAATTAATTCCTTTGACAAACACTAGTGAAGTAACTACGGATCTTGCCCTTTAAAATTATTATATCCAAAAAAGATAAACCTATTAATGTTGGTTCTATCATCTATTATTATATAGTCTATGCCAAAGAGGTGGGATCAACACATGGTTTAGGACATTCATCTATTATCTTTTCCTTATGCCAACATATTGGAGTTACTGTTAGTCATGAGTAGAAATCTCGTTGTCCCTTAAAGCAAATCTCGGCGATAAAAATTGAGTTATATAGTTGGCAAGCTAATTTTGGAAACGGATCAGATAAGGGGCAACCTAGTTCTTCTACTTCTTATCCATCACGCCCTCCTACTCCAAAGAATACATTTGCACAAAATTTTTAAAGAGTAGGTGATGATGTTGCAATTCTATATGGCGAGTTATACTGATTCAATGAGCATTTATCACACTTGGATTGAGAAAACATGAAACAATTTGATCATTAAGCCCACTTCTAAGCTGCTCAAAGAATCAATGGATTAGGGGTGATAAAAGAGGTAGAGTTTCATGTATGTCCTCTTTACCAGTTATATAATTAGAGCAAGGCAATGGAGGAGGAATTAGAGGAGGAAGATGTTATTAATGATGGTGATGATGAAGATGATGATGAAGATGATGATGAAGATGAGGATGTGATGTGTATGTATTGATTTTTTTTTTCTACTATTTTTGTATTGTTATTTTTTTTAATTATTTTCTAATCTATTAGACAAATTTGCTTGTTGTAATTTTGATATAGTACTAGACATATAGTACTGTTGTTATAGATACTCTCGTGTTTCTACTATTTATGTTATTTAAACTTTCTTTTTCTGTACAGTTTCATTTTAAACATATTTAGTTATGATTTACTTTCTACAACATGTTAGTTCTTTCCTGTGTATACCTGTAAATGTTTTTGATAGACACATGTGGTAGAATGTAATTTTGAGCTATCATTTTTTTCTGCTTATATTTCTGTTATGAAGGTTATAAATGCTAAAAATTAAGTTTGGA
This sequence comes from Phalaenopsis aphrodite, assembly GCA_003013225.1. Taxonomy (NCBI): domain Eukaryota; kingdom Viridiplantae; phylum Streptophyta; class Magnoliopsida; order Asparagales; family Orchidaceae; genus Phalaenopsis; species Phalaenopsis aphrodite. The sequence goes on along the minus strand of NEWO01000506.1, from coordinate 397,729 downwards.
AGGGAGGGGGGAGAAAATTTTTAAAAGCATAACTTTATTTGTCTTCATTGACCTACACTTAAAATTATTATGTTTTTAAAAAAGACTTAAGTTAATTAGATTGTTTCTTTTTTTATTATAGGGATTATATAGTAGATTTAATTGAAGTTCTACGTAAATAAGACTAATCTTGAGTTAAGCTATCTTGTAGAAAACATATAGAAAAAATTATTTTACTATTTATTATAGAAAATTGTTGTGTATTTGAAAAATTAGGATTTTTTAGATTTACATTTTAACTAATACTTCCAATTTTTTAAAAAATTTAGAAGTGCAGGAGAGTGATAGGTTTTAATTTTGGAAGATGCCAGTGAAATTTAAAATTATTAAAGGCTTATCCATTGAAAATAAATCCTTCTATTTTATGTTAAGTATTGCAAAGATTCTAAATAAAAAGAAAGTAAAAAAAAAATATTAAGTGAGGAGAAGCCTAGTCAAAAATTGGTTTCACTTGAATCTTTTAAAGAAAAAGACTTTAAGACAATCCTAAACTTGTTTATATTTAAAATATTATTAGTCAGTCTTTATAAATAGAGTGCTTTAATTATATTATTTATACTATTTAAGGATCCTATGTTTGACAAATAGCAATGATTTTCGAAGTAGATAGAAAATCAGTGTTTCTAAGTTGAATACAGGGTTTTCTTATACCTTAGTTCTAGGTTGGTTTAATATATTTTTTCTTAACTTTTATTATGAAATTCCTAAGGATAAGTTGTTGGTAATTTTAATGAAAACCACTTCCTCAAATTAACAAAATTAATTTTAAAAATTCTTGTGTTACTTGAGAACAAGTAACGTTTAAGTTTGGGGGACTTCGATGTGTCCTAAAGCATGTTTAATTTTCTTTATATTTTGCATATGTTTGTGGATGATATTACACTTTAAAGAAATGTATTTTGGTATTTTTCTTACAGGTATAACAAGTAGGACACATGGAGTGAAGCAAAGCTAAAGTGGAGGGAAGTAGAGGCGAAATGGAGCAAATTGGGGACCAGTAGACTAACGCTTAGGTACCAACCTTTAGGTGCCAAGTTGCTCCACCAAAGTGCAATGGTGCTGGTTTACTAAGCACTTAGGTTCCATAACCTACCTTGGAAAACTGAGAGGTCGGTGCTTAGGGGCCAGCCCAGTGGCGGAAGACGCTGAAAACTACCTGAGGAGATTTTGCAGTTATTTCAGCATGAATTTAGGAGTTAAAGAGGTATTGTAGGTAGTTTGAGAGAGCACTCCTAAACACTCTGAAGCCTTGGAAAGTCCAAAAAGGTGGAAGAGTCGTAGTGTAAAGTTAGGGTTTTTATTTTTGCACTTTCTTAGAGAGATTGGAGAGGGATTAAAGAGAAATTTGTAAGGGGGAATACTCAGCCTTACTATGAGCAGTTGGAAACTTTATGGGGAGGAATTTTCATCTCTTTTCCCAGGGAAAAGGGTAAGTATTTTGTTTTATATTATCTCTTACTATTTGTAAACACAATTCTAGTGAATTTAGTTTATTATAAGATGATGATATGTTGTGTTTTCTTCATGCACTGTGAGTAGATCTTTAGTATCTTTCTCTTGTGATGAATAAGTTGGATGTGAAGGATGTTAGGATGCTTATAGAAATGATCTTTAAACATTAATGTGATGAGTATTTTTCAAAACTTAATTTACCTTTTATGCCGGTCATATAAACTATTAAAATTTATTGTGATCCATTATGACTCGGATAAGCGATGGAGGAACGAATAAAGTATTCACGTTGAACTGTAGGTTATGAAGCAAAAGTAAGCTGTAGGGAGATACAAATAGGTAGGGAAATAGACTTTGATGAGTTCAATTTGTGGTTTACAGAATTAAAACCAGTTTAACTAAACTTCTTTATACACTCAGAAAAGGGTAAATAAGATATTGTTCTTATTTGTCATTAGCTATGTTTGCAATGTAAAGTATTTATTCCTACACAATCACTTACATCATCACAGGAGAGGGGTAACTTTTATATCTTGATAATTACCATACAATTATGTTAGGTAGGTTTTAAAATTAGATTTAATTGAAGTATTCTTGAAATATCTGGTAGAAATTTCACTTAATCACAATTCTAAACTAAGACTTAAAAGTAGTAAACTAGAACATTCCTTAAAGGATTGATTATCTCATTCTCTGTGGGATCAACAATCCTGACTCAAAAAAGCCATATATTATTGAAACAAAATGTATACTTGTGTGATAAACCTTAGCGTACAAGAACTCAATAAAGTTGCTAGGGAGCGGATCAAGTTTTTGATGCCATTAACAAGGACTTACATTATTGTGATAATCACTCGGGTGAATCAATACGGAGTGGGATTACCGGAAATCTGAAGGAGCTGCGACGTCAAAAGCACTTTGCAATGGTGCTCCAGCTACTGGCTGAACCCTCCCCCTTTTGTTTACCCGTTTGACTCGAATGCATCCTTGGACCGGTGTAACTCTGGCGATAAAAGGAATCCAAGGCTACTTCTGCTTCTTCAAGACAAAAAAAGCCACAAAAAAGTTGCATAAACGGGTTCCCAAATGGGCCCTTAATTTTATATTCTAATAAGAACAATAGCTTAATTGCATGAGTTACAAGTTATTACAGATTTCATTTGTTCCATGAAGTTGCGATGTCAAAAACTGTATAGTGTGTCGAAAGCCATTTTACCATTGAAAAATATTTTGATTTCTGTAATTTATACGATATTCGTAGAAGTTTATTTCTAATAGTCTTATACAAAAAAGTGTATAAAAATATTACATGCATAAATGTCATATAAGAAAAGGGAATTTATTCTTAATCTTTTTAATTGACCCGTAGAAGCATGTTCAAGCTTATATACTTGTGATAAAGTTTGTGTACTAAATATTCGAGAATATTTCATTAATCAAGATACTCAATTGTCTCTGCTTTTATTTTGATCATCCTATCAACTTATTGGTAAAACTAATTTAATAGGCCAGCCATCAAGTACCTGTCTTTAGGTACAAGTGATGAGTTCACATGTCGAGCTGACTACCGAGTACCAACATCCGAGATGACTAACCGGATTGACTTACGTGAAACTGGAACCCACTTACGAGTTGGCCTTCAAAGCCCCCCTCTTATCGGAGAAATATTTGTATACAGAAACCGTATGCAGAGTCGCGTACATTTTAAGCCTTTCTGAGAGTACAACTATATAACCTATGTGTAACCTAGTTGTACCATCCGAAAGGCTTAAAATGTACTTGACTCTACGTATATTTTCCGTACGCAAATATTTCTCCTATTATCGGGTAGTAGCTCAAGAATCCTATTATAGGGTGGCAAACACTAATAAAAAGATGTTGTTTAACTACGTCTATTTATGAGTCATTTGATA
>NEWO01000506.1:377687-388478 GCA_003013225.1 Phalaenopsis aphrodite | reverse complement strand
CTCGGTCAAGCTCCACCTCAAGCTCCCATGGCTATAAATATGCCATATCCAAGAGCTTCCATATAGAGCCAAACATAGACCTAACCTAAGTGGACTCACAATTGAACCCAATCCAGTTGAGGTCAAGATTGAACCCCTATCAATTTGGCTTAGCTAATGTTCAACTTAGGTTTGCTCTAGGTATAACCTAAATTAAACCAAACCCTTTAACTCTTGCCCACATTTCGATCTAACCATAACCCAAAACCCTTTAAGTCGACATTAGACTTAACTTTAGCCCAAGCCCTTTTTGGTCTAACCTAAACTAAACCTAACCCTAACCTAAACCCTATTAGGTCTAACCCAAATTAGACCTAGTTTAACTTAAATCTTCCTAAGTCCAATCCAACCTACATTTAACACTACCTTGAACCTTTCTAGCTCTAACTCAAATTTCTCTACAACATATCATTTGAACTCCTGCCTCAATAACTAGCTTGTAGCCCTTGGACTTTAAAGCTTCAATTGATAGCAAAGTCTTCCTAATATCTAGAACATGTTTTACATTTGTTAACTCTCTCACTAAATCATCATGCATTCTAATAAAGATACTCCCTACACCAATAGTACGACAAATTTGATCGTTGTCCGCAGGAACTGCATCACTATCCAACTCCTTGTACATATAGAACCACCCTCAATGAGGACAAATATGATAAGTAGCACCTGCATCCAAAATCTAGCATGAGTCATTTATAAAGAAACTGAAAAAATTGTGGATAAAGATGCATATGAATCCGTCTCTTCACATTTTTGCAAAATGAAATTGTCTTCACCTTGAATGTAACATTATTTCCCTTCTCCTTCAGCTTCATACAATCTTTCATATAATGATTTGTCTCTAAACAAAAAGCACACTAATTTTTCACAAGAATGTGCCCATGAAACTTGCCTCGCTTTTGAGAAATGTCGTTGCTGCCACCTTTCTTCTATAAATTATTTTTCTTCCTCTTAGATCTGGCATGTTGGAGTCTAAGAGCCTCAGCTAATTCCATTTTTGCGGACTCCTTTTCCCTTTGATGGAACTAATGATTCAACTGTGTTGTAGTCACTTTGCCATTATTCAAAACCTCCTTCCCATGAATGACTACCATAGTGAAGTCTTCATACACACCTTGAAGCAAATTCAATAGAGAAATTGTCTTGTCTTCATCTCTAACCTTCTCATTCCAATTTAATAAATCTTTCAACACCTTTGTGAAGTCATTCAAGTGCTCATCAATAGTAACCTTTGTCTCATCTAAAATATGTAGATTTGATGCTTCATTTGGAGGCGGTTCTCCACGCTCTTCATGGGATATTTTTTCTCTGGCATCCTCCATAATTTCCATGCAAAAGACTCCATCATCACTAGATTTGATTTCCTGGGTCAAGTAATTTTGCATCAAGCCACAAGCACTCATATTCATCTTTAACAAATCTCTCCTAACATCTCTTCAAGTCATTCCTGGTTATCAAAGACTCCTTCAGATTCAAAGAACACAGTAGATTCATCACCTTGTATCGCCACATACCAAAGTTTCTTTTGTGATCAAATTTTGTCACATCAATTTTTAGGGATGTGTAACCACGTGATGAATTAACTTTTTCACTGGCATAATAAATGTTGAAGAACCTGACATCGTGCTACCAATTATTTCTATCACTATTGGAATCTATTTCCTCAAAAAAAAATTCTCTAGAAGAATATCCGAGAAAAAATGAGAAAAAGCAAACAACTGAAAAGGTTATCTGAAAAAAATAAGTTTCAAAAAAATATTTCATGTTTTTTTCTTTTTTCTTTAAATACTTTTAAAAAATTTTCCCTCCGAAAATATTTCTTTTTGCTATTTTCTGATTCAACATAAAGCTCAGCAGCTTTCCTTGAAGAGTTAGAAGCCTTCCTTGAAAACCAATAGTTAATATTCCCAAAATTGCATTTTCCAGAATCCTGCACTTGCTTTTAAAAGTTTCCTCCAAAAGATTTAAATCTTTTTTCCCGGTAAAAATATTACATCAGTACTACGCACGTAGAGGAAGGTGCGCACCCAATAAAATCACGCCACGTATCCCGCGCGATGTAGAAAAAAAAAACGGCGCAGTAACACGGAGAATTATTCCCCCCCCCGTGTTATTCATGTGTTATTGTGTGTTATTCATGTGTTATTGCGTGTTATTCATGTGTTATTGATGTGTTATTGTGTTATTATAACACCAATAATATTCTCAGGATACAATAACACATGAATAACACACAATAACACTTGAATAAGACGGGAAATATTCCCGACAGAAAAAAAAACGGCGCAGTAACACGGTGGAATATTCTCTCCCGTGTTATTCTTGTGTTATTATGTGTTATTCATGTGTTATTGTGTTATTATAACACGAGGAATATTTCCAGGATACAATAACACATGATTAACACACAATAACACATGAATAATACGGGGGGAATATTCCCCGTGTTACTGCGCCGTTTTTTTTTCTGCGTCGCGCGGGATACGTGGCGTGATTTTATTGGGTACGCACGTTCTTCTACGTGCGTGGTACTGATGTAATATTTTTTCTTTTTCCCGAGTTTCCACTTATGAGGAAGGAACTTTCCAAATTCAGCTTTCCCAGAATGCTCTCCGCTTGGCCCAGCGAAGGAAAAATCTAAGATTCCTTCCCAAATCAAGGATTCATTTTTTCTGTGGCAATGATGTGAAGGAGAAAACTTCCCTTCTCTTCGGCTACCTGGAAAACAGTTGGATCGAAGCAGAAGATTGAAATTTTCTTCTTGCCTTCCATTTTTCTTCCTGCCTTGCGCTGACCACCAAACTGCTGCGCATCTCGCCAGACCTTACCAGAACTGCTGTCAGACCTCTTGAAGCCACCAACAGACTGGCTGATTCCTCCGCTGGCACCTGACCTCCTTGGATTTGCAGCCGTCGGCGCCAAAACACACTCCGCTGATGTCAATTGTTATGCTAAAACAAAGTGAAAACATAGAAATTCACACAACAATAATTAAACACAAAGAATTTACATGATTTGTTGTTATATGGATATGCCTATGTCTACGAGAGGGATATTTCATTAGCATCGGATAGGGAGAAAGAATGACGATTTGAGCTTACAACTCAACACTTCTCAACACCATACACATCTTAGTCCCTCATAAGCCCTAGGTCCCTTTTTATAGACCAGGACTAGAGCAAACAATAAATAAGCTAGAAAGGAAACAAATCAATTAAAATAAATGTCACTAAATACAACAGTAACATCATCAGGGTTGACCCACTATATTGAATTACATGATACTAGAACGCACTAATGAGTTGGCTATCGAGCCCTCCCATCAGGTATCAGCTGCAGAATTTTGTTATGGGGTGTCAATCATTAATAAGAAGAGAATGTATGTCTATGCTTTTTTATGTGTCGTTTGACACCCAAATCAATGCGATCTTTTAATAACATGTCATTGGCATACATCATATTGTATTAAAATAATTTAATATTTTTTTCATTTTAACCTATGGAGAGGGGGAAGCCATGTTAAAGTACATAAATAGAGATGATCTCCCGCCTTTGAGGGGTTGGCCATTTTTTTTTTCTTTTCACATAGTAGGATGTCAAGCTCTCAAAGCATAGATCCATTTTGTTCCATGGCTTCTTTCATAAATCTCTACTGGGTTGTGTTAGCACATGAACTAAATTTGGTGAGCAGAAACAAGAATCATATTTCTTTGGCAAAAGTGATTGTAATTTGAAAAAAAAAAAAAAAAGTATGTTTATACGCTGCCCGAATTATATACCCATTATTTGCTTTGTTGGCGATTAATCAGGCAATAATATCATTTTTAATTTTCTCTTAAATTATATCATATAATTCGCATGAAAACGATGAAAACAATAGCCCTCTACCATATATTCTTTGATTTTGTTTGTTTGATATAACTTGCAAGATACTTTTATTCTTTAGTTGTCATCAAGACGCGGATCCACAACTTAAAAATAGTGCCAAATAGTTTATTCTCATAACGCAACTAATTTTCTCATGTAAAAGAATATTAGTACAGACATTTAGTCTCAGCATCATTCAAGCATGAACAGATTAAATTGAATATTTAAAATTTGAACTAATCATGATTTGAAGCTGTGGGGTACATACTACGAAAGCTACAATTTTATTTATTTATATATTTATTTATTTTATATTAATATTAATATTAATATTAATATTATTATTATACACTAGAACTACCTGCACGAATCTCAATAAAAACGAATGGCTAAAAAATAAAAAAGCTTCCCTCAAGGGTAAACAGTGAACCAACAAGTCACTACCAAGCAGGTGAAGCCGCGTCTCTAAGCCCGGGACAGGTCAAAGCTCTGGCGATAGTTTCTTGTCGGATAGCGAATAAATCCGCAAAAGACGAGGCGTAATTCATTACAATAGAAATTCTCATCGCATACCTCACACATGCAACAATAAGAATAGAGGTATCCGACTGAGGCGATAAACCGACATGGTAGACGAGATGTAGGCTCCACAATACTTGAGCCAAAAAGACAAGTAACAGTTCACCCGATAGAAACAATTCCACTCATTAGTCGAGCAACCAACTGACTGAAGCGCAGACAAAAAACCCCTTATCGCAATTTGACGATTGACCTGCTTTTTCTGGGAAAGAAGACATCTTTGTTCGACCGAACGCCTCGGTCAACCAAACACAAGGCACCGTCGTCACCTAGTCAATCGCATCAGTCAGTTGCATCTAGCGAAGTGATCAACCAACTACCGCAATATAGAAATTCAATTTGTAATACATATATGAAATGAAATCCATACAATTTATTAGAGCATAACTATATTAAAAATAGTTTTCATAACTATTCTCTCATTCTTATAATTGTACAAAATATATCTCAATACATATGAGACAAACAATACGAATAAAGGGGACTCTCCTCTAGTTCTCTCCCCCCATTAACTTATGTTTCGCTTTATTCTCTCCTTCACACAACTTTAATTTTCGAGGCATTTTCATAAAAGAGAATTCAGTGTCTAACATTATAATTATTTTCTTAATGTAAGGTTTCGGTTCTCTGATTAAAAATTCATTACGCATTAATAAAAAATTTATATTCATACTTGAAGCTTTCGCTAAGAAGACCTTTCAAGTCTTTACGCATGCCTTAAACTATAAGAAAATTGCGAGCGGCCCCACATCACAAAAAAACTTTCAAACATTTTTTTATGTTTCCTTCCATGTTATAATAAAATAAACCTTCCATGTTTCCTTCTATATGCTTTCTATTTACCAGAAGGTCAATAAGAAGTCAGACTAATAATAGCATTGAATAAAACGACCATTCAGAAGGATTCTATATGCATCACCTTAAGATTCTTTCTTGATTAATATAATCATTTGTGAGAATTCAAATAGTCAACAAAATATAAAGCTAATAGTTTTTGTGGCTATACCTCATCCTCTGAAATCCTAGCAGCCCTAAAGTCCATATCTAGCTGCTACGATCACTAAGGGCACCTTTGGCGGGCCGGATTTCGTGCGGCGCGGGGAGCAGCTATGAATTGCAGCAGTTTGATTCGGCGTCTCGAGCACGGCGAGACGAAGTTAAGGCAGAACGCAGGTCGTTAATTGAACCCCGCGGCTAGCGTTCGAGGGATGGATTTTTACGTGCTTATGGCCATGATTTTGGGCGAAACCGGGAGCTATCTTCTTGTTTCCTTCCCAGCTTTGCTCTAACTGTACCCAGGATCTCATGTAACCCTAGAAGCTGCCACCTTTTTCCAAATTTGAACACAGTTGCCACGGCTATCGAGACTTCTTCTAACTCCCCACTACTGTCACAGCCTAGGGTTTTCCAACCTAGCTATCACTTTGTTCTACTCCCTCCTAGTTCAACTCCCTTGGCCAATCATTGCAATATCCTCTCTTGAGTACACTGCCATCTTGGAACTACAGCACCTGTTAACATCCTTTTTTCTAGGCGATGATATGGCTTGTTCAGGATCCGATTCAAAGGTGGTTGTTACTACCACTATCTCTGACTTGTTTTCATGCATTCAATTGGCAAAATTCTAGACTGATGTACACTTCTTAATTCCAATGCATTGTGATATTCTCTTCAAATTAAGAGATGCAATTTGGTGTGAAATTGCTATCTGGTTAGTGGTGCTTCAAATGCCAGGTCTTCTTTCAAAGTAATATTCATCCATTTGCTTTAAAATCACATTAGCGTTTTCCTATTTTAAATTTTTTGACACTGAACTTTTTGATTTAAAACCTTCTTATAATCTTTCCTTTCCTTGGAAAGTTCTCGACAAACTGCCTCCTTTGTAACCAATCAAATAGTTTATAAAGTATTAAAAAATGTTGTTTTCACAGTCTTTATGCAGGCTATCACAACATTCAAGCCAATGTTATTTTCATCGCAACAAATATTAAATCACTGTAATTGTTAGTACTTCAAAGATTTTTAGCAGCGGTTTTAAACCGTCAATGAAGGTTTTTAGCTTCGATGACTTTTACAATAATTTAAACTAAAATTTTCATTGCATCAATTTTAACCGCTACTAATTGCTAGCGATGCAAAGACTTGTAACAACGATTTTAAAACCTCGGGGTAGGTTATTAGTTATGATGGCTTTTGCAGTTGGTCATTGTGGTAGTTTTAACCACTCCTACTTTCAATTTTTTTTTAAATTAATTTTTATGATTATGCACATTTTCAATAAACCTACACATAGAAAAACAGAGATATATATGAAAGAAGTTTTACATATATATCGCTCAATTCCTTGTATTTATACCTAAACTTTAATTTTTACATTTGCACTTTGTAGTACATGTAAAAAAAATTAATGTTTGTGTTAGATATATAAATACATAGAAATGGGTGGTATGCATTTAAATGCCCTAAATTTGAAAGCCAATTAACCAAAAAAAAACACTTAATTTGTATAAAATTATACTAATAACTCAAATACATAAAAATATAAATCAATCTATCACTTTAGTCTCCAATAACATAAAATAATTATATAGTGCACATAAATACTCATAAATTTTATGAACTTGGTACTAACATTCCTTACAAATTAAAGGATCTAGCGGTCCATGAGATAAAGCTCCAGTAACCTTATAATAAAAGAAATTAAAATGCATTATACCAAATTGTTTAAAACAAAGATGATCACTGCATGAGATTCCCTCTCAATTTGTCAATCAAATTAAGGTTTATTTCATCCATGTTAATTATAAACACATAATCAATTAGTAATATTGCATCTTCTTATAGATGAGCTATAAATATTATGGGAAACAAGTGCGTTAATTTATGATATTGCAACAAAATAAAATGATCAATTTAGAGCTGCTATGGATGATTAGTGACTTCCCGACTTAATGAGATGCTAGCTGGTTGAGCACACCTAGAAAATTGTCCCGTCCCAACTATATGGAAATATCCAAAGAATTCACTTTAAAGCATGAAAGAAAAATTTCTGGTTGGATTGTCAGCGAAGGCCTTACCATTTGGTCACCCATTCTAAAGAAAAAAAGATGCATTTTTCAGAGATAGAGTTGAAAATTCTAGTTCACACCTATAGATAAGGGGAAGTGATGTATTGCTTATGATTAGTGAAGTATCAAAGATCACCAAGAGACCAAAACTAGCCTCGAGTGTCTTCCAAATTTTGGTGTTACACATAACTGGATGAAGTAGAGTATTGTGGTGGTTGTGTTAGACAAAACACACAAACAAATAATGAGATAAACTATTATGACATAACAAATGAAGTAGTCAAGTTGCAATATTTGGGCTAAGTTGAATGCAATGTTTATATGTTTAACTGTAAGTGGTTTGATCCTATTCTAAATTGAGGAATATGGAAACTCAACTCGTATGATGTTACTGAAGTTAATATAAATAGAAGATAGGCAATGTATGACACATTTATTCTACCATGTCATGCTAGTCAAGTTTATTATCTTCAATATCCTGATCGAGCAAGGGATAAACTTGTATGGGCTGGTGTATTGAAGAATTGACTATGAAAAACTATAAAAATATAAAAGGTTATCGAATCTATTCTCCAAATCTTAGTTATGTCTGATTTTTTTATTCAACTTAGCTCAATCGATAAGGAGTTACCCCTAGAAAATATCACAATGCTTCATGAAGAAGTCCCTCTAGTTATGGATAAAAATGATGATGAGATTGAAGAAAAAATTTTAAGTTCTTCATCATCTAGATCATCGAATGAAATAGACTTAAAAAAGATATGTATACTTAGATGATTAGTTTTTGCACCTTTTTTTTTTACTTTTGCTTCTTACACTGTAGTTGTCATGCTTATTTTCTTGATTTTATGTGTATTCACGACATGTTTCATGTGAGCATTCTACATTGTTCTATTTTTACTTTTCTATCTTATATCACATACTAATTTTAGTTTCTAGTTCTATTTTTTTTCCTATTGCAGAAGGCAAGTGCTCAATCCCCAGAGAGACCACGAGTTTAGGGGACTTTGGAGACCACATATCAGAGGCTAAAGAAGGCGGTCACCAACTCTGAGAGATATGACACTCGTGCAGCCACTGTGATCACCCCTTCTATTGTCCCTCCTTCCACACCAACTCCCTTACAATTACCACCTCCCACACCTACACCATATTTCAAGGAAATTTCTCATCTGATGAGGCAGGCGCCTCGACTCCAACACCTGAGATGGCTAACTCTACCGACAGAGTCTATATTGTGTTGAAGGGTGACTCATAAGTCAACTTTCTTTTTTATAGTAACGTAATTTCAATTTTCATTCCATTTTGTACTGTAACTAATATTTTAATTGTAGGTTCTAGGCCGCCCATGATGCAAATCACGGAGATCATTCGGAGCTGGTATTATCAGTCCTGATGAATTGACTTTTCCACTGCCATAACAAATGTTAAAGAACCTGAAATCGAGCTGTCAATTAATTTTGCCACAATTGGAATCTATTTCCTAAAAAAGATTCCTCTAGAAGAATATCCCAGAAAAAAAAGAAAGAAAAAACAAACAACTCAAAAGGTTATCTCAAAAAAATAAATTTCAAAAAAATAATTCATTTTTTTCTTTAAAATATTTTTAAAAAAATTTTCCCTCCGAAAGAATTTCTTTTTGCTATACTCTGATTCCACATAAAGCTCAGCAGCTTTCCTTGAAGAGTTAAAAGCCTTCCTTGAAAACCAATTGTCAATATTGCCAAAATTGCATTTTCCAGAATCCTGCATTTACTTTTAAAAGTTTCCTCCAAAAGATTTAAATTTTTTTTCCCAAGTTTCCACCTATGAGGAAGGAACTTTCCAAATTCAGCTTTCCCAGAATGCTCTCCGTTTGTTGGAATGGAGAAGCTTTTAGGAAATGACAAAGGCTAAAAAACAACTTATGGAAGACGCTTCACTCTTATTTATCACCTTTACTTTGCTTGATACAAACTCAAAGACTCCACCCCTAGTTATACTAGTGGCACCTCCTAAAGTAATGGCTAGGATTGTGCCACCATAATTTCAATCCAATGGTTACAAATAATTCCACACCTATCACACAATAATTCCACACCTACCACACCTACTGCACAATAATTTCACACCTACCACACATTCTAGAATAAATTTCTAGAAATTAAGCTTTATTTAAACAACTAAAACCAAGTTTATATTTCAACACGCTTGGCCCGGCGAAGGTAAAACCTAAGATTACTTCCCAAATCAAGGATTCATTTTTTCTGTGGAAATGATGTGAAGGAGAAAACTTCCTATCTCTTCTGCTACCTGACAAACCGTTGGATCAAAGAAGAAGATTGAAATTTTCTTCTTGCCTCCGTTTTTCTTCCTGCCTTCAGTTGCGTTGACCACTAAACTGCTGCGGATCTCACCAGACCTTACCGGAACTGTTGTCAGACCTCTTGAAGCCACCAACAGACTGGCTGATTCCTCCGCTGGCACTTGACCTCCTTGGATTTGCAGCCATCGATGCCAAAACACACTCGAATAATGAATCCGAAGCTCTGATGTCAATTATTACGCTAAACCAAAGTGAAAACATAAAAATTCACACAACAATAATCAAACACAAAGAATTTACATGGTTTGTTGTTATATGGAAATGCCTATGTCCAGGGGAGGGAGATTTCATTAGCACCGGATGGGGAGAAAGAATGACGGTTTGAGCTTACAACTCAACACTTCTCAACACCATACACATCTTAGTCCCTCATAAGCCCTAGGTCCCTTTTTATATACGAGGACTAGAGCATACAAGAAATGAGCTAGAAAGGAAACAAATCAATTAAAATAAATATCACTAAATACAATAGTAACATCATCAGGATTGACCCACCAGAATGAATTACATGATACTAGAACCCATTAATGAGTTGGCTATCAAGCCCTCCCATCGGGTATCAGCTGTAAAATTCTATTTTGGGGTGGCAACCATTAATAAGAAGAGAATGTATGTCTATGCTTTTTTATGTGCAGTCTGACACCCAAATCAATGTGATCTTTTAATAATATGTCATTGACATACATCGTATTGTATTAAAATAATTTAATATTTTTTCATTTTAACCTAAGGAGAGGGGGGAGTCATCTTAAAGTATATAAATAGAGATGATCTCCCACCTACGAGGGGGTGGACAATCTTTTTTTCTTTTCACATTGTAGGATGTCAAGCTCTCAAAGCATACATCCATTTTGTTCCATGGCTTCTTTCATA
>NEWO01000506.1:358913-371942 GCA_003013225.1 Phalaenopsis aphrodite | reverse complement strand
ATTATCGGGCGTAGAATTGGAGATTTTAGAGTGACAGACAAAAATCTCCAATTCGGTCCTATCGTTTGGGTGCTGAAGTGTAGATGTTAGCCCTCAAGCGAGGGGAACGTGGGAGCTCTGAAGTGAGAGCCGGTATCCTCTCAGCCTAGCCGCATATTTAGTAAACAAACGTAGGATTAGTCAATGTTCTTTATGCCTGGACCAAAAGGTAAAGAATAAGTATGCTCCTATTTGGCACAATACAATTTGAATTGATTCACTTTATCCCTTCACTATAATTTCTTGACAAGGAGAAGAATGCTTTCTTATATATTGAATATCACATTAAAAACTATATTATTATAATTAGTTATTTAAGAGTTATTAAAATTACATATTTATTTCAATAGCCTATTAGTGACAGATAAGCAATTTGAATTATATTGTTGTGATTAAGTATTGATTTTCTAAAATTTTAGTTCGTAGTTCTAATATTACTCTCTGTGGGATCGATATCTAGGACTCCATTAAAGCACTATATTACTTGAGCGATACGTATACTTGTGTTGATAAGTGTAACTTTACCATTATTAAATATTATATATATACATCTTTATCGAATCTATAATCGTTATCAAGTTTTTGGTGTTGTTGCTGAGGAATTAAATCTTTTAGCAGCAATATTAAATAATTGTATTTTTAAGTATATATAAAGTCGCTGTCACATAACCCTAAACAACCTTTAAAATCTTTTGAATCATTTTGAGTTCATTTGAACTTATTATATTGCTAAATTAATCATCCAAAGTTAAATAAGATTCAATGGTGGCATTTCAACCTATGCTCAATGAAACATGATGATTTAATTATCTCATGAGTGGGGTAATTAGGTATTTACTTGATGTTCAACTTAGGAATTATACGAGTGGATATCCTTAAGGGCAACTTCGATTATTAAGGACCCTGTGCTTATAAGTAAAGTTGGGTTAGTAGTGCTTTAAAAGTATTCATGATGAGTTATGTTTCATTTTGTAAAGCTCATTAAGCAACTTCAGATCAGCCTGGTTCACTACTCAGCGCTTAAGTTTTTTTTTTTTTCATGAACAAACTTTTAATAATAAAAAAATGTTACATTAAATGGATTTAAATCTTATTAAAAGATTGTACTTATCATCTAATCATTGATTAGAGGCTTCAAATGAGTAAGTTATCATCTTTTTTTATCAAGCCCATTACCTTAGGTTCATCCAATTAGATCAACTTCTAAGTCACAATAATTTAAGAAAAGTGATGAATTGTTTCTACATCTTAACCCTTTATGTTTCAATCTTTTAAGAGAGTTAATCAAGATCAATGTTACCCATTTACCCTTTGATTTAACCTACATTTTGATTAAGGCATCAAAATTTCATAATTACTATTTTGCCCTTAAAGCTCCCCACTTCATAATTCTTTAAATTTGGGTCAATCAAAATGTCATAGGAAGACTTATATTTTTCTGATTTTTATTTAGGTTTCATTAATTATTTTAGCTCAAAAATAAGAATTTTTTATGTTAATTCATTTAGTTAACCAAAACAAATCTTTTATCCTTAAGAAAATTAGTAGAGGTTCACCTACAACAAATGACCTCTGAGTTTTCTGATTTTTTCAATTAAATTTAAATTTTTATAATTTTTTCTTTATTTTTGGTGATTAAATAAATAGAAAATACATTTTTATTTAAAAAATTAGTTTTTCTTTTTTTTTCGTAAGTCTCTCCAACTTCAGGAAACTCAGAGAAGCTTATTTTGTATTTTTCTAATTTTTTTGTGATTATTATTAATTTTTTAAAAAAGAAAACATATTTTTAATTTTTTGATCCGATTTTTATTTTTCCTAAGGTTCTCTGATAACAGTAAACCTACCAAACCAATTCTCGTAATTTTTTGCCTTATATTTTATTTTTTATATTTTTTAATTAAAATAAAGGTGGTCAATGTTGAAAAATTAGTGCTTTCAATCTTAGGGGTGTTCTCTGACTTTACAAAAATTAGGACACACTCCTACGCACATGAAGATTGAGCCCTCCAAATTTCATGTTATGGTTTTGTCTCTCTACAAGTTTTCAACGTAAAAAACTTATGAAGACTCTATTGGTTGTTTTTTTAGGTTGTGCGTTGAATTCTAGTGCATCACTAAGACGATAATCCACTACTCTACCGCTGCGAATTTTCTAGCACACATCAATACGTAAAATATCATAATGCAATCGTAGAACACAATATTAAGAAAAAAAAAACCTCAGATATTTTTGTCGCAAAAAATTTCAGGTAAAAATCAATATTCTAATTAATAGTTAAAGTCACCACTGCATAATAAGCCCAAAGATAGAATTTGAATCCTCTACAGTTATCAACATAGTTTTAGACCACGTCGTTGAATTTGTGGAATAATATCAATAAAAAATTTAAAAAGTCAATTATCGCCATCTTCATTGTTGTTAACCCGTTCACATTCATCTATCCACTCCGAGTATCTGTAACACAAATGATTAATAATTGATTAAGAAAACAAATTACATAAATCTATGAGACTGGAATCAGTTATTTGAGAATATAACTAGAACTCACACGTCAATCGGCTCAGTCAGCCCTGTAAAATGAAAGAATATCTAAGGTTAGTCAACCAATTTATATTCAGCAAAAAAATTCAAAGTAGATTTGATTCAGCCTTCAGTTTACAGACCAAAAAATGAACTATAAAAATTAGCAAATAATCAATCTGAACTATAAAGGTTGCATTAAAAAAGGATTATGGATATCATGTTCATTTGATCTAATTAATATTTATCCATCATTAATCGTAATAATCATACCATGAGCAGAAGTGTTAAATTCGGCCATGCAAATACCACACGTGGCTTCAGCAACTAAATTCTTCCTGTCTCTGCAAGATAATATATATTGAGGTCATAATAGTAAAATCATGGAATATTGCAGGATGAGAAAAAAGGCATATATATGTATATATATATTTACATGATACATTCAACACTGTTGCTATGGTTGCAGAAGGGACAACAGAACGTAGTTTCAAGCTTTGGCATCTTCTTTTTCGGAGGAGGCTTTGCCCTTGATTTTCTTTTCCCCATTAATCAACTTCAAAAGTTTTCCTTCCAATTTAGTATTACTGCCAGAGAAACACATTCACAATTAAAAGTTATTCTGCAACTCTTAAAATTCAAGTTAAATTATAACGATAAAATGAAAAAATCATAAAAAAACGCATGAAAATGCATATTATCGTAATAGTAATCAATTGCGTACAAAACAATTAGTCATAAGCAATGGTTCAACAAAGTAATAACTGATTCATGATTCAGTTTGCAAAAAAAATAATAATAATAATAAATTAAAATTAAAATTAAAATTGGCGTCTACTGATCCGTCCAAATCATGCAAAGTTTATGACAAAAACATCAATAAGAAATAAATAGTCGTGAAAAAATCATCAATGTATGAGAAAAACATTTGAAACCAAAGTAACCAAGATCTAAAATCAATTCTCGATGAAAATCAGATAAATAGGCATTCCTTTAATATCATGTACAAATTATAAATTAAAATCATGCTCTGAACAAGAAAAAAAATTTAATTAAAATATATATTTAACGAAAAAGAATGTAATAAAAGACAAATATCCATTCGATGTAAAACCTGGTTAGAATTTCAACAATTGCATGGGTTTCAAAAAATTTGCCAAACACGAATGAAATCGCATAGAAGAAGAAAAAGGAAAAAAGAAAAGAACTCGTTCCAAACAATGCGCGCGCCTATGATTTATACACAAAACGAAAGACCCCATCAGCATTCTTGTCTTGGCAAGAGATCAAGATTGTACAAACAAAGAACGACCATGAATGCAAAAATAAAATTGTTTTCAAAAGAAAAAAAAAAACTAGAAATCAATAGAGATGTAAAATGGCGACATTTTTGGAGAAGGAAAAATGAGGATGGCTCACATTGGCCTGGCAATGTGGGAAGATAATGAATGCCACACACGTTGGAGAGGAGATGTGTTTATAGAGAAGAAAGAAAACCCGTTTAAGAATGCGCGGCTTTATGCAAATCAATCCATGAAAGAAATGAAATGGCATGCCTGGAATGAAGGTCGGATTTGGAATTTAGCAAAGATGGTTTAAATAATATCTTTACGGGTTGGAAATTATAAATTCTAAAAACATGAAATTTTAGCATATTATAATTATCACTATTAATTAAATAAATGTTATGAATAATAAACTTGTATTATAGTAATTAGCAAATTTACGGAGAAAAAATCACGTTTTATTAAATAAATTAATTGTACCAATTCGGTTTAATGTAGCAACAAGATTTTGTAAAAATTATACTAATAAAGGCCTATGTTTCATCTATAACAAGTGTGGTTCATATACTTATGTAGTCCTAAAAATAATGATTTCGTTTAAGTATGTTATATCTACATATTGCCAGATACACTTTTGCCATTTGTTCAACTTATGAGCAATTTAATATGCTTTTACCCGTCATATTAACTATAAGAAAGGCAGTAATTGAAGTGATTCGCTTACCTTGGTCACACATAAATATTTGCATATTATCTTCTAATAATATTAACGAATCATCTCCAAAAAAAAAAAATCAAAATTCTAATAATCGTGATAACAAAAATTATTAAAAATATTGCAAGACAAATTGAGATATTTGATAGTTTTCTCTTTTAAGACTTACTAAATGCTCCATTGTGACATACAATAAATTTTACATGCAATAAAAAAAATGGCAAATAACACAAAAATATAGAGATTTTACAATTTTAAGCAAATGAAAGTAAAATCATAACCAAATAAAAATAGAAAAACAAATTTCATATTTCTGATTTAAAAATTATCAGAGATTTCATAAAAACATAAGCAACATACTTTAATGATGCAGAAGCTTCTTCATTCACACTAAAACTTGATAACTATATACAAGATTGAAGGAAACAAGCATAGAAGTGAAAGTGAGTAGCAAAACAGAAAAGAATCAATGAAGAATGAATGTAAGGATTACAATGTAAGGAATGCACTAATTATAATACAAAGGTGATCGAAGGAAAAACAAAAGTGCAAAAGAAAGAAATGCTACAGAGGAAAAATTTAGAATTGAAATAACAGAAAAAGACTTAAATAGGAATGCAAGTGTGAAGCAACCAAAGAATATAATGGAATTCAAGGAGACAAAGGAGCCATGCACAAAGGCAGTCTCAACTAAAAAATAGTTCTAGTTTCATTATAATGATTGTAATTAATAAATGAAGAGTTTAAATTGGTTGAGAAAAAAATATATGATATGCTTGTGAAGTAGCATATATTAAATTGATCATAAAGCTGATAAAATAAATAATAATGATGTAGATGTCGTAAAGTTTATTTAGCTTTTAAGGAGTCGTGTAGATCAAATTTTGCATGCCAATCAAATATAATTTTCCTTATTTTTTATTTTCTTATTATTATATTTAGCATTTTATGAACCTTTTGATTACTAATGATCTATTTTATTGTTAGCAAGTTGTGAATTTAGTTTTTTTTCTTCTGCCGAAATATTTCGCATAATAATTTTATATAAATAAAATTTATAAAATTATTTTGTGCTTAGTTTTTATTAATGATTTTATGACTGCTTTAAACTTAAAAATTGATTCTATTATTGTGTCTTCAAGTAGAAATAACACAACTCTTTAATATCCATTAATTGGTCCACATAGGGTTGATGGATGTAATTAAGAAGTGGGAAAGAGATGAATGATTGATGAGGCAATGGTGAGCAAGAGATTGCAGTGCTAGGAAGCCTGAGAAAGCTAGAAACTCCAGCCTAACTAATTGAAACTTTTCTGAAGGAGAATAGAGATGGTAGAATGGTTTGAAAGAGAAAACCTAAGAAATTATTTCTCCAAAAGCTTTAAGCTGTTGTAGGATCTGTTCAATATCCCTCCGAAGTTCTATAATTGAAATTTGTTGAGTTTGAATAAGTATTATAGTGGATAGGGTCGGCAAAGCAAGTAAATCCTCACCTTGGACAAGAAAATTTATAGGAACTTAAGATCTTCAAATGGAATGTGTTCTAGACACTAAATCACATGGAGATTAATTAAGAAAATGTAAATAATTGATTTATGGTTCGGGGTAATTTTCTAAAGAATTTTGGTAAGAGAAGAAGAAAAGCAACCCAGACAAATTAAATTTTTACCTATTTCAGCTGATTGGGTTCATAAGTGGAGTTTATTTTTGATTATTTACATGAAAGATGACTGTATTATGCCAATAAGTGGTACAATGAATAAAAGAAAAGTATAGAGATGATTTTAATTAGAAACCACATAAGAAAATCTGTAAAATAAAAATTCCTCACCAGAGAGAGTCTCTTGACTACTTAGTTTGAAAAGGAATAAGATTCTACGCAAAAGACTTTACAATTTTGTTCAATCAAAGGTAAAATTTTTACTCTAAATGTTATATCATGATTATTCATCTCCATACAAGATTTGCATTTAAAATTTTCGAAATCACAAGTAATTTGGGGGTTGAATTCATGAAATAATGTGATTGGTGCAAGACTAGTGCATGAAATATACACTCCTTTATATCATTGAAAGTGGGAAGATGTGGTTTTTTTGTGGTTTTAATTGATTTTAGTCTTTCCTAAGAAATCCGAAACTGCTAAAAATATGAAGGCTGCTTGTTTTACCACTCTGTCTTAACCTTGTCTGCTAGTTCCAAAGCATTTTCACATATCTGACTTGATGATAAAATAATTTACATATGAAGCCATCTTATAAAAAAAAAAAATTTATGGCACATAGAGCATGGTACCAAAACAACAAAATCAGCATATACACCAATTACAATATTAATTTTTTACACAATGATAAAATTATAATAATAGGAAATAGTTATAAATAAAACCAAAGACACAGAATACAAGATTAAATTATACTTTAGAACTTCATGATTTTATCCTCTGAAGTTCACCATCTATCAAACAATGAAAGTGAAATCTAATATTCTTTAAGATCAACCAACTCTATGAAAACTCCTTGGTTCTGCATAAAAAGGTTTCTGGAGGGTTAGTTTATGGTGCATTTGTGTAAAGAATGCATTAATCTAAAGGAGCAAAAGGCTGAATGCATTAATTGAACCGATGCAAGTATATAAAAATTGATCAAAAATCGGGAATTGATACCTTGATTCCAATGCAAGGAGGAATCAAACACACGGCTTAGAAACTGGAATTCTGATAAGGGAGAGAGAGCGATGGAGGAATACAATTTTGATATGTAGGTGGGGAAAAAGAGCAGGCGGATGGAAACAAAAGACCATGTCATAATTGGCAAAAGACCATTTCATACCTTTGATTGCTAACGGTTTAACAATGTAAAAAAATTACCCAATTTTATGATCGAGTTTGTTTTAAGATATACTTTAAATCATTAAATACATCCAATTTAAGCGGGCGCTCGGGGTAGCTTATTTGGTGCGGTGACGTTTTTGAAAAAGCAACAGGCCTGTTTGGGTAAATGTGTTTTCAAAATGCTGAAAACAACGTTTTCACGCCGCACCTATCTTGATGCGGTAGCAGCTTTCTAACTGCAGTCTGGCTTTTCCAAAATTTTAAAAAAAAATTGTAATAGCCATCGCAATTAGTTTATCAGCAGATTATTCAATAAGCTGCAGCTGCCCCTAACAGACCCTCACTTCAAAGCCTATCAAATATGATACAAGATTAAATCATGTTGAAAATTAAAAATGAAATTAATCTTCATTTTTTTTCATTTAAATCTGTAATTCTTTTTTTAAGAAAAAATAAGTATTGAAATGACCTTCTTCGTTATATGTCATAACAATATTTTATACTAATAATCATTTAATTAATAAAGTTTCAATTCTAGTTGGGGCACAAAATATAGTTTAAAAATATATATTTTTTTCTCCACTTTGCCTTTGGGTTGACATTAGAACCCTTGTTCAATTGAAAGGTGTATTATTCCCATGTTGCTAGCAAGAAGTCCTATAAATTATATTAATTTGCCCCATATATTTGAATCAAGATATTAGCAGACAAACAACATTATAAGAATGCCTTTATTCTCTATAATTTCTAATAACTTGGTTGCAACAATTACTTTATTATAGACTTATAAAAATTGAACACTAAATGGAATTCCGACATATTTTAACAAGCATCTATAAGACCTTATAAAAACATAAATGTTGTGGATTCTTTGCAGAGATATCAATATTAAAGCATACATTTTTAATTATATTGCTAACTAATTTTTTACAACACATATTAAAGAAAAACTATTAATAACAAATTAGATTGAAATTAAAGTTTATATTTTTGGCTCATTCTATTAAGATGGATAATTTGTTTATTAAACCTAGAATTTTGTCGTCATTTATGTTAAAAGTGAAAAAATCTCAACTTTGGAGAGATTTTGAATGTATTAATTGAGTTAAAAGTTCATATTAGTTTAAGACTTTGTCCAATTAGTTAAATGACAGGATCTAAGAAATGCAACAATTTTAAAAATAACTATTCAACTTTGACCAACCAAAGGAAAACTTATGAACAAAATCAATANAAATTTTAGCATATTATAATTATCACTATTAATTAAATGAATGTTATGAATAATAAACTTGTATTATAGTAATTGGCAAATTTACGGAGAAAGAATCACGTTTTATTAAATAAATTAATTGTACCAATTCGGTTTCATGTAGCAACAAGATTTCGTAAAAATTATACTAATAAAGGCCTATGTTTCATCTATAACAAGTGTGGTTCATATACTTATATGGTCTAAAAATAATGATTTCCTTTAAGTATGATATATCTACATATTGCCAGATACAACTTATGAGCAATTTAATATGCTTTTACCCGTCATATTAACTATATGAATGGCAGTAATTAAAGTAATTCGCTTACCTTAGTCACACATAAATGTTTGCATATTATCTTCTAATAATATTAATGAATCATCTCCAAAAAAAAAATTTCAAAATTCTAATAATCGTGATAAAAAAATTAATAAGCATATTGCAAGACAAATTGAGATATTTGATAGTTTTCTCTTTTAAAACTTACTAAATGTTCTATTGTGACATACAATAAATTTTACATGCAATAAAAAAATGGCAAATAACACAAAAATATACAGATTTTACAATTTTAAGCAAATGAAAGTAAAATAATAACCAAATAAAAATAGAAAAACAAATTTCATATTTCTGATTTAAAAATTATCAGAGATTTCATAAAAACAGAAGCAACACACTTTAATGATGCAGAAACTTCTTCGTTCACACTAAAACTTGATAACTATATACAAGATTGAAGGAAACAAGCATAGAAGTGAAAGTGAGTTGCAAAACAGAAAAGAATCAATGAAGAATCAAAGGAATAAAATGTAAGGAATGCAGTAATTATAATACAAAGGTGATCGAAGGATAAACAAAAGTGCAAAAGAGAGAAATGCTACAGAGGAAAATTTTAGAATTGAAATAACAGGAAAAAAACTTAAATAGGAATGCAAATGTGAAGCAACCAAAGAATATAATGGAATTAAAGGAGACAAAGGAGCCCTGCACAAAGGAAGTTTCAACTAAAAAATAGTTCTAGTTTCATTATTAATGATTGTAATTAATAAATGAAGAGTTTAAATTGGCTGAGAAAAAAAATATATGATATGCTTGTGAAGTAGCATATATTAAAATGATCATAAAGCTGATAAAATAAATAATAATGATGTAGATGTCGTAAAGTTTATTTAGCTTTTAAGGAGTCGTGTAGATCAAATTTTGCATGCCAATCAAATATAATTTTCCTTATTTTTTATTTTCTTATTATTATATTTAGCATTTTATGAACCTTTTGATTACTAATGATCTATTTTATTGTTAGCAAGTTGTGAATTTAGTTTTTTTTCTTCTGCCGAAATATTTCGCATAATAATTTTATATAAATAAAATTTATAAAATTATTTTGTGCTTAGTTTTTATTAATGATTTTATGACTGCTTTAAACTTAAAAATTGATTCTATTATTGTGTCTTCAAGTAGAAATAACACAACTCTTTAATATCCATTAATTGGTCCACATAGGGTTGATGGATGTAATTAAGAAGTGGGAAAGAGATGAATGATTGATGAGGCAATGGTGAGCAAGAGATTGCAGTGCTAGGAAGCCTGAGAAAGCTAGAAACTCCAGCCTAACTAATTGAAACTTTTCTGAAGGAGAATAGAGATGGTAGAATGGTTTGAAAGAGAAAACCTAAGAAATTATTTCTCCAAAAGCTTTAAGCTGTTGTAGGATCTGTTCAATATCCCTCCGAAGTTCTATAATTGAAATTTGTTGAGTTTGAATAAGTATTATAGTGGATAGGGTCGGCAAAGCAAGTAAATCCTCACCTTGGACAAGAAAATTTATAGGAACTTAAGATCTTCAAATGGAATGTGTTCTAGACACTAAATCACATGGAGATTAATTAAGAAAATGTAAATAATTGATTTATGGTTCGGGGTAATTTTCTAAAGAATTTTGGTAAGAGAAGAAGAAAAGCAACCCAGACAAATTAAATTTTTACCTATTTCAGCTGATTGGGTTCATAAGTGGAGTTTATTTTTGATTATTTACATGAAAGATGACTGTATTATGCCAATAAGTGGTACAATGAATAAAAGAAAAGTATAGAGATGATTTTAATTAGAAACCACATAAGAAAATCTGTAAAATAAAAATTCCTCACCAGAGAGAGTCTCTTGACTACTTAGTTTGAAAAGGAATAAGATTCTACGCAAAAGACTTTACAATTTTGTTCAATCAAAGGTAAAATTTTTACTCTAAATGTTATATCATGATTATTCATCTCCATACAAGATTTGCATTTAAAATTTTCGAAATCACAAGTAATTTGGGGGTTGAATTCATGAAATAATGTGATTGGTGCAAGACTAGTGCATGAAATATACACTCCTTTATATCATTGAAAGTGGGAAGATGTGGTTTTTTTGTGGTTTTAATTGATTTTAGTCTTTCCTAAGAAATCCGAAACTGCTAAAAATATGAAGGCTGCTTGTTTTACCACTCTGTCTTAACCTTGTCTGCTAGTTCCAAAGCATTTTCACATATCTGACTTGATGATAAAATAATTTACATATGAAGCCATCTTATAAAAAAAAAAAATTTATGGCACATAGAGCATGGTACCAAAACAACAAAATCAGCATATACACCAATTACAATATTAATTTTTTACACAATGATAAAATTATAATAATAGGAAATAGTTATAAATAAAACCAAAGACACAGAATACAAGATTAAATTATACTTTAGAACTTCATGATTTTATCCTCTGAAGTTCACCATCTATCAAACAATGAAAGTGAAATCTAATATTCTTTAAGATCAACCAACTCTATGAAAACTCCTTGGTTCTGCATAAAAAGGTTTCTGGAGGGTTAGTTTATGGTGCATTTGTGTAAAGAATGCATTAATCTAAAGGAGCAAAAGGCTGAATGCATTAATTGAACCGATGCAAGTATATAAAAATTGATCAAAAATCGGGAATTGATACCTTGATTCCAATGCAAGGAGGAATCAAACACACGGCTTAGAAACTGGAATTCTGATAAGGGAGAGAGAGCGATGGAGGAATACAATTTTGATATGTAGGTGGGGAAAAAGAGCAGGCGGATGGAAACAAAAGACCATGTCATAATTGGCAAAAGACCATTTCATACCTTTGATTGCTAACGGTTTAACAATGTAAAAAAATTACCCAATTTTATGATCGAGTTTGTTTTAAGATATACTTTAAATCATTAAATACATCCAATTTAAGCGGGCGCTCGGGGTAGCTTATTTGGTGCGGTGACGTTTTTGAAAAAGCAACAGGCCTGTTTGGGTAAATGTGTTTTCAAAATGCTGAAAACAACGTTTTCACGCCGCACCTATCTTGATGCGGTAGCAGCTTTCTAACTGCAGTCTGGCTTTTCCAAAATTTTAAAAAAAAATTGTAATAGCCATCGCAATTAGTTTATCAGCAGATTATTCAATAAGCTGCAGCTGCCCCTAACAGACCCTCACTTCAAAGCCTATCAAATATGATACAAGATTAAATCATGTTGAAAATTAAAAATGAAATTAATCTTCATTTTTTTTCATTTAAATCTGTAATTCTTTTTTTAAGAAAAAATAAGTATTGAAATGACCTTCTTCGTTATATGTCATAACAATATTTTATACTAATAATCATTTAATTAATAAAGTTTCAATTCTAGTTGGGGCACAAAATATAGTTTAAAAATATATATTTTTTTCTCCACTTTGCCTTTGGGTTGACATTAGAACCCTTGTTCAATTGAAAGGTGTATTATTCCCATGTTGCTAGCAAGAAGTCCTATAAATTATATTAATTTGCCCCATATATTTGAATCAAGATATTAGCAGACAAACAACATTATAAGAATGCCTTTATTCTCTATAATTTCTAATAACTTGGTTGCAACAATTACTTTATTATAGACTTATAAAAATTGAACACTAAATGGAATTCCGACATATTTTAACAAGCATCTATAAGACCTTATAAAAACATAAATGTTGTGGATTCTTTGCAGAGATATCAATATTAAAGCATACATTTTTAATTATATTGCTAACTAATTTTTTACAACACATATTAAAGAAAAACTATTAATAACAAATTAGATTGAAATTAAAGTTTATATTTTTGGCTCATTCTATTAAGATGGATAATTTGTTTATTAAACCTAGAATTTTGTCGTCATTTATGTTAAAAGTGAAAAAATCTCAACTTTGGAGAGATTTTGAATGTATTAATTGAGTTAAAAGTTCATATTAGTTTAAGACTTTGTCCAATTAGTTAAATGACAGGATCTAAGAAATGCAACAATTTTAAAAATAACTATTCAACTTTGACCAACCAAAGGAAAACTTATGAACAAAATCAATA
>NEWO01000506.1:347682-358498 GCA_003013225.1 Phalaenopsis aphrodite | reverse complement strand
AATATGAAATCAAACTGACCCCATATTTTTCATAGTTTAAATGAAAGAGCATTATACCTCAAACCCTGTATCTATCCCGAAAGATAAACGCAAGACTTGAGGATGAGGCTCGATCAAATAAACCAAGAAATATATGACATTCGTTTGGTCTGCAAAACTATTTTATTTGTCGATAAATTCCCCTATTTAATATGAAAAATTAAATAGGGTTTATATTAAGCTGGGTTTGAAAAAGTTTCTTATAAGGGCAAGCCTCTATAGTTAATTACATCTTAGAAAACCGAAGTCACCTAAGAAAACTCTCGATAAAAATCTGGAAATATTATCTTCAAAGAGGTCAAAAGGATAGGACTTTTCAACGAGATCGAACGTAGAGGTGTGAAAGGGGAATGACTCAAATTTGGAGTATTTTATTGTAGAGTCCGAAGGAGGAAGAACTAGGGGATGTCATAGATCCGAAAGAGAACCTCGGTGATTTCCCAAGCTATCCTAATGTTTGCTTTCAATTTTGAGGAGAAATTATTTGAATGTTTCATCCTGCCAATTTTATTAGTTGAGGCTTATATTTGTATGAAACGATCACACAAATAGCCTGGAAGATGTGAGGGTTTAGGTTCGTCACTCGAGATCCTAAGAAGAGCTAGGTCTTATATTGCACAACATGATTGTGCAAAAGGCCTAAAAATAAGGTGAGGGTTTATGTTGCATAAGCAAAAAACCTCAAAATCCTATGGCTTGTTGTTTAGTTCTAAGGAAAGAATTATTTAGCTAATGTAAACATGTTTTGCTATTGAAGATGGTCATGCTGCCCACAATGCTAGCTTCAAGCTCCTCGTCGCGGCAAGTTTATGTTTTCTAGTGTGCAGGTTATGATGTCAAATCAAATGTCCCTATGGTTAAAGTTCTTTAAAATGTTATGGGGCATGTTAAAGTTAATTAGAGCGACACCGTTAGGATCCTACGATTCCCTCGTTCCGGTACCACTATTTTCTATCAAATTCACTTAGTCCAAATGAATTTACTAAACTCATCTTAATGAATTCTGTACTTTCATTTAGATCGTGGGAAGTCTCGTTAGCAGCCATAGGTTACCTCCTCTGAGGGATTCCCGATCACCCAATAGAGACGTCTTAATTTTGTTGCAATTGTGGTTTTGTGATGTTTGTGATTAAATTTTGAGTTGTTTTATATTTTAAATGTTGTGGCAGTGAATTTTATCTTGGTTAATTTTAGTTTTGGTTTTACGTCTACCCTAGCAGTTTTGGTTTTCATGCAGGGCGACATCGTTGTTTAACATACAAGTTTGAAATAAGAAGTATAAGAAGGTAAATGCATTAATTTAAAAGTGTACATGTCTAGTCTTCTCGCTCCACTACCTGAAAGGTTAGTACTTGCAAGTATTGCAAGAAGGTTTAAGTTGTAAGAGTAGATGAAGGTTTAGCTACCAAACCCCAAGTTGTGATTTGGTTGAATCTCAGAAGATCCCAGTGGATAGTTTTAGAGCAAAATATGGCAAGTCTAATTTGTCCTTCAGAATATCCAATAGATTTCAAACTTTTCAAGGTGTGGCCCTAGATCATTTTGAATATCCCTTGAAATATCCGAGTTCATTTTGATCTTATCATAATGTTCCAATAATCATCTGAGGCTAGAATGTGGCTACCCTATTGCTCATTGAAGCTTAACAATTTAATTATCCTAAGGATATGATACTCGATTCGTCAATTGATATTTCAATTAAAAGTTATGTGAGTGGGTGCCCTTAAGGCATGTTTGAGTCATTTAAGATTGTGGTGCCCGGAGTTAAAGTCAGGCTTGTAGTGCTTAAAAATGTTAATCACCAATCACATCATTTTCTAAATACAATCAACTTGAGTTTAGACATTGAACTTATGTCACTACCAAGCCTTTAACAATCAC
This sequence comes from Phalaenopsis aphrodite, assembly GCA_003013225.1. Taxonomy (NCBI): domain Eukaryota; kingdom Viridiplantae; phylum Streptophyta; class Magnoliopsida; order Asparagales; family Orchidaceae; genus Phalaenopsis; species Phalaenopsis aphrodite. Next base: position 356,578 of record NEWO01000506.1, on the reverse strand, counting down.
AATGAGTGAAATGGTGGTTTTCAAAGTTTTGATTTAAGTGTCATATATTCTTATTAAATGATCACATCATCCTCAACTTTGGCCTTAAGAAAAGTAAATTATCATCTTTCTTGCTTAAGCCCATCACTTAAGAATCATTTGATCTTTAATTGACTTCCAAGTCATGAAGATTAAGAGAATTATGCTTTTAGTTGATGTTGTGCAAGGATGTTGAATGGGTTTTTACTTTTTAGCCCCATTGTATTTCAATCATCAAAACATGTTTACTAAGATCAAATTTACCCATGCTCCCTTTGATAATCATAAATTTTGATTAAGGCATCAAACTCTAAAATTACCACTTTGCCCTTGGGGTACTTTACCTCATAACTCATTAAACACAACTCAAATGATTTTGAGGGTTTAGAGTATCATATCCCTGAGGTAATTAGGATATTAAAGGAGGATATGTGGACCTCTCTAACTTTAATTTAATTTTGATAATTATTTAAATCCAGAAAGTAGGATTTTAAAAAGGTGATTTATTTAAACTCCCAAAATAAAGTTTTTATTTATGAAAAGAATCATCATAGGGTTCCTTAAATCAGAGAAATATTCAGGTGAAACTTCATGATTTTTTGAATTAAATTTTCATTATTATTATTTTAATTTAGATCAATTTTCATGATTTATTTTAAATAGAAAATAGTGTTTTAATTACAAAAATTATTTTAGATTTTTATTAGACTTCACTGAGTTTAGAAAACTCAGAGAATTAAATTTTATATTTTTTTATTTTTAATTTATTTATTATAATTATTTTTAGTGAGAAAAATTCATTTTTAAGCTTTTAAAAATTTATTTTTAATTTAAGAAAATTAGAAAAAATATTTTATTGAGTCCCAAGTGATCAAAGAACAGTTAGGGATATTTTCAAATATTTTTGTATTTTTGAAATTTTGTTAATTTTAAATTATTTTAAATTCAAAATGAGGCTCAAAATAAGTAATTTACCAAAAATAAATTTTATTTTTCCTAAGTGCCACTAATCACAAGGAACTCAGAAAACACTTTTCATGATTTTTTTAAGTGTATTTAATTTATTATAACTATTTTTGTATTAAAATCTAAGCTTTCTTAAAAAAATCCACTTTAGACCGTAAAGTAAGCCAAATAATTTTCAATTTTTTATAGTGGGTAGATATGATTTTTATTAACAATGTGGAGTTGATTTTGTTATTTTTTATATATATTTAGTTTACACAAATTAATACAATTTATTCACATTTAAATAAGTATAGAAATTCACAAAATGATTCAAAACATCACAGTATTTTTCCTAGATTTCTCTGACCACAGGAAACCTTTTAAAATTGCTCTCATAATTTTTCTAGTGACTTTTTTATTTATATAATTAAAATAAGCCAAAATGGTCACCTTAGCTTGAAAATAAGGGTTAGAAGCGTAAAGATGCTCTCTGACCTTGGAAAAATTAGAGAACATCCCATTTGTGATGGGGAATAAACCCTCAACATTTCAAGCCATGGTGAAATATTTTAAGCCATGGAGAATTAAAATACCACAGAGTGTATTTAATTCATTTAAAATCATATATTTGAAAAATAATTTTTATTTTTGGTCCATATTATTCTCCTCTATTCACTAAGCAAGAGAGTTTTTTTTATGATTTTTTTATAGAAAGATATGGATTTTTGAAGTTTAGGCATTTAAAATTATTCAAAAATCCATATTTTTCTACTTATCCACGCAACGCCAACTCATCCTCGTCCGCTCCGAATGCTCCATGCATCGCTCCGCCATTTGACGCCATCATCCACGTAGCCTCCACACGGACCGCGCTTTATGCACCATGGATTTGTCCTGCTTAATCTCTTTCGTCCGTTGAATACACGCGCGATCGGACGGCTCTCCTTTATCGTCCCCAAGTGACCTAACTCGTGAGTCCTTCACACTAAAACCTTAAGATCTTGGTCTAGACTCAACCAAATTGTATGAATTTTGTTTCTAAACCTTCATCTACTCAAGACAAACCTATCTATATAGATTATACGGTATGAAATATAGTAAATACGTATGGAGAGTAAAAATAAGCTCAAATTAGGTTTAGTGTTCAATACCTTTGTCTGAGAGGAGAGCCCTCAATCAGATGGTTGTGGTAGCTTTGATTAGTCCCAACGAAACTCTGGATGAAGTCTCAAGCCTTGGTGAATAGTCTAGGTTTGAATTTGATCAAGGTAGGTGTTGGTCCAGAGCTAAGTTAAAGGCTATTTCAGAGGGAGCTTTTGTGGGGAATCAACTTCTCTCACTGTGGGGATGGTGTGTGCACAAGTAATTGGATTTTGGTCAGTTGTGGAGCTGTGGAAAGTTCTGTCCTAGTTTTGACAGAAATTTGAGCTCAAAATTGAGCTTCCACAGTGAGGATCAGTTGGGGGAAATGGTGGGCTTGAACTAAGGAGGTCTTAGGGAGTCTCTGAGAGCAATTTGGCAGAGTTTCCTTAAGAAAGTTTTAGCTCCCCTTTTTTTGGCCGTGGAGGTGAGGTTTAAATAAAATGGCTTAGGGTGGTTTTCATGGCCAATTGAGGGGTTCAAAATGGTGCTTAGGTGGAGGGTTTTGAAGTGCTAAAGCCAATTGGAATTAGTCAGCTCATATAGGTGAGTTTGGGTTTGAATTTTGGCTTGGAGCTCTTGATTTTGGTGATTTCCAGCCACTAGAACGGTCTACAGGGCCAGGAGAGGTGGCCAGGAGGTCAGGTGAGCTAGTGGGATGGTTAATTATGGTTAACCCTCAATGGCAAGTGATGATGGAGGAGATTTTTGGTTAAGGCCCATAAATGGACATAAATCCCTTATTTTAGGGATCAAATGGTCCAAACCTCACCATGGATAGTCCAAGGGGGTTTAGCCTAGTCAATATAGTGTACTTAGTGGCTGTGGAGTCACAATTTGGTGGCTTTAAGATGGCTAAGTTAATTTTGTTGCATGGGTCCAATTTGGGTCCAAATGGCTAAGAGTTGGGTTTGGGTTAGGCTAGCCATGAATATGAGCCCAATTGATTGATCAACATTGTATGGATGGTGGTCATGAAGATTTTTTGTGAAGTATTGAAATAATTTTGAGTTCAATTGGAAGCTCAATTTGAAGGATTTTGGGGCATGGGTCCAATTTGGGTCCAAATGGCTAAGAGTTGGGTTTGGGTTAGGCTAGCCATGACTATGAGCCTAATTTATTGATCAAAATTGTATGGATGGTGGTCATGAATATTTTTTGTGAAGTATTGAAATAATTTTGAGTTCAATTGGAAGCTCAATTTGAAGGATTTTGGGATTTTGGTCAATTTGGGCATGTCGGACTAGACTTAGGTCTAGGTTGGGCTAAAGTTGGGTGACGTTCAAATTCATTATTTAAAATGGTCTATATGAATGTCATGAAGAGTTTTCAACATAAATTGTGTGCCAATTTTTGGGTTAAGTCATTCAATTTGGTGGAATTTGGAGACAGCCAATTTGGGGCAAATTTGGGGCTTTTTGGACTTAGGTTGAAATCAAATGAATTTGAGGTTTTAGCAAGGCCAAATTAAGGTTAGGTTTGGTTTTTACGAGTGTTATAAAAGATTTATGATCCAAATTGTGGCAAATTGAGTAAGCTATGGGGGTTCAATTCGGTGGGATTAAGTCATAGGGCCAAAATTGGAGGTTTGTGTTAGATCAAGATTGAGCTCAAAGCATGGGCCAATTAGGCTTGGATTTGATTTATATTGGTCATATGAAAGGTTAATTTGAGTTTAGAATTGAAATTGATGGAAATTGAGACCAAATTGATGAACATTGAAGGTAAATTTGGGGAAATTGAGTATTTAAAGGTAATTTGGGGGATTTTGGTCAAAATGGTCAAATTGGCCAAATTGAGTTGAATTGAAGGGCTAAAATTGTTTTTGGAGACATTTGAAGTGGTTTTGGAGGTTTTTTGGAAAGTTTGGCGTGCCAAGGGTATTTATGTAATTTTGGCAATTTGGGGGGTATTTTGGTAATTTTGGAATTTTTTTGGTGATTTTGGGTAATTTGGGTATTTTGAAATGGTTTGGAATGATTTTTTTAATAAATTTGGGTATTTTGAGTGAATTTGGGAATTTTTGGTCAAATTTAAGATTTCAAGGGCATTTAGGTAATTTGGGTGAATTTAGAGGCAAAAGACCAAGATGGGTATTTTTGGTAGAATTGGGAAGCCAACCACCCTATGTGAACTATGGACCAATGGAATCCCCATTTGGGTCCTCTATGTACTGGTCTTAGCTAAACCCTAGCCTAGGGCTAGTGGGTTTAGGGGACCATCTACATTAGTCTCCCAAAAGAATCAAGAGATCAAAGTCAACAAATTTGGGTTTAGGGTTGTGAGTGATTATGAGTGAGAGTGAGTGTAGGTGATTGAGCTAGCTCCAGATCAATACCCATGGCTAACCCAATGGTCTGACAGTCCTATGGGGGCTCATCTTGAGCTCCCTCATGCTGACCTCACCTATTAAATGCTAAAGGTTATGAATAATATGTGGAACTTCAAGTTGAGCATGGAGGAGTTTAGAATTTCTAATGGTGAGGGTTTTATTTCTAGTTTTCTAAGAATATTCAACAAGAAAGTCCTATGGCTAGACCTTAGGCAACTAAAGAGGGAAAACTAAACCTCAACCAAAAGTGAGGTCAACATTTACAAAAACATTAAATCAACTATTCAAAACCTATAAAACAATAACCCATGCTCGATAAAACAGGAAGAAAATTACATGATGATATTTCAAAGTTCACTTCAATCCTTTAAGAGGTAGATTATCATTATTTCTTACCCTCTTCTAACAAAGCACAAGCTTTCTACTACACTTAACTTCTTAAGTGAAGGAAAAACAAGTGAAACACTAGAACAATTTTAAAGTCAACAATTTAGAATGATGATGAATACTTCCTTTTTTCATTAACAAAAGTTTGTCAGATGATGAATGATAAAATTTGTAGCAACTTTGCTAGTTTGGTTTGCAATTCTCTATTAGTTTGGGACTTTCAATATGGTGCACTGTTCAAATAGAAAATAGTATTTAAATAAAGATATTAAACTTCTAACTCGGTTGAGCCAGTGGGGGCATAGGCCCTCAGTGCCCCTATCTCTTATTAAAGGTTGTTGTCATCCATTATAATGATATGGATAGAAAAAAAAACACTATCATGCTTTAGTTAGGGCTAGAAGAATCAGAAAGGTTATCTTAACTTTTAAAGATGATAGGGATATTGAACAACAACTTGATATCAAACAGAGTGGTATGACGTACTTTAAATAGTGCTTTTTTAGTCAGTGCTTAGTCCATCTTGCCATTGATTTGTCTCTATCTGATAACTATAGAAATTGTGATGAGGGCCTATCCTGGATAGCAATTATTGATGAATTGGAGGTGTGGAATGTTGTGAACTCTATTGATAGTAAAAAATTTACTGGATCTGATGGGTTCACAGCTAAATTCTACAAAAATGTTGGCATATTTTCAAAGGTCTTGTAATTACAGGTGCGTAAGACTTTTTCCTTGGGGCAGATACACACAAGTACTTTCTTAATTCCACAATCACACTTATCCCGAAGACTCATGAGAAGGAGAGTTGGAATCAATTTGGACCTGTAAGCCTGACTTTTGTGATGTCTAAGGTTATGAGCAGGATTATGGTAACTAGACTACAACCTCATCACCCTCAATAAAATACCACTAATAAGTCAGCTAACACTAAAGGGAGGAATATAATAGAAGTTACACTACCAAGAGATGATTACTGATTTGGACAAGAAATGTATAAGGGGCAATATGATTATCAAGCTTGATTTTAAGAAGGCATATGATACAATTGACTGAAAAATTTTTATTATTGTGTTATAGCAAGTGGGTTCAAAGAGGATGTATGTAACCTCATCTGGATGTGGCTAAACATCAACTACTGCATTGTTTTGATCAATCATTATTATTGTGCTTACTTTAAGACTCAAAGGGAATTAAAAAGGGTGCTCCATTATCACCAACTATTTTCGTCTTTGCAATTGAATACCAATCTAGAACTGTTAATAATTTGTAGCTACATTCACCTTACACTAATAAGATTAAATCATTAATCTCCCACCTTGCTTATGTTGATGATGTGGTACTTTTTACAACTGCTAGTAAGCAGTCCATTAAGAAAATCTGGGACACTCTGAAGGCTTTAAAAATTTGTTGAGGGATGGAGTTTAATAAGACCAAATGTAATTTCTTTGTGGGGAAGAAAATCTCTCTGATGTTAAAGAATTGGATATTTGATTACACGGGATTCATTCACACTAGGCTTCCAATACACTATCTAGAAATCAAAATTATGAAGGGTACAAAGAAGTTTAATCATTTTAGGAAGTCATGGATAAAATCAGAGACCAAATTAGTTGTTGGACCAACTCATTATATACATTACAAGTGTTGAAGATGAAGAGAAAGATACCAATTTAGTTAGAAAAAATGCTCAACATGTTCTTATGGTTACGAAACTCAAAAAGCATACATTGGGCTAACTAGAAAAAACTCTGTAAGCCTATGAAGGCTAGAGGGATGGGCGTCCAAGACCTAATAACCTTTCTCATATCAACTATATGAAACTATGGATCAAGTTTAGATCTTCAAAAGTCACTTTGGGATAAGTTATTGAAGGAGAAATTTTTTTCATGAAGCATCCTATCTTGATAGCTCCTAAAAATGAGGATTATGTTGTTTGAAAAGGGATGTTGAAAGCCAGACACAATGTTGAAGATATGTTTGTTTGGAACTTAGGTGAAGTTCTTGTTAGCTTTTGGTGGGACAACTGCTTTGTTGTTAAGACCTCTTGCTCAGTTTTTTGCTTGTACTCCTGATAACCAGCAGCTTTTAGTTAAATATTTATGGGATGGAGATTTATGGAGTAAACAAAACCTGTATGATCTGATACTTCGTCATCAGGATGAGTCAATTTAACTATTCTCATAACCAATATCAGAAGGATAAGGTTACAATCAAAGGAGCTTAGACTAATTCAATTTCTCATATCCTTTCTAAGAAGTAGTTCAAGTTGTCGGGGTCCATTGGGGTAGGCTGATTTGGAAGGGTTGTCTATTCCCCTCTATGGATTTTTTTCTCTTGTAGACTGTTCTACAAGTTCCTGCCAATTGATGACATTGATGACATATTGAATCTTAAAGGTTTGAAATTTCCTTCAATGTGCTGCATATGTAAAAAAGAAAAGGAGAATTTTAACTATTCTTCTCTTGTAGCTATACTCGACTAATTTAGCAATTGGTGGGGTAGCTCTTCAGTATTACTTGTCCGGTAGGTGGTTTCTAGGATTTGGATCATTGTAGATAAATTTGAATAAAAAATTCTCTACATGGTGATCATTTGCTGAGTATGTTGCCTTTTATACTGATGTGGTTTATTTGGCTGGCTAGAAATGATGCGAAGCATGATAACTTTTTTTGTGGGAGACCATGGTTGTAGTACAAAACATACTTGCTTTTGTAACTAAGATTATTTTATATGGGAAACAAGAGTTTTTCTATGGTCTTGACACAGTGCTACAAACTGTGCAAGTATTTGTTAAAGCCTCTAAGAAGTAAAATTACAGGATGTGATTGGGAAGAAATTAAGTAGCCCCTGGCAGTTAGAAAAAAATATGGCTGGTGTTGGGAGGATAATCAAAGATCATGATGGTGGTAAGTGTCTGCTTTACATTCAATCTCCTTGTGAGGTGTTGATTTTTTGTCAGCTAAAGCTTGGTTCATTTTGTTTGTATTGAAGATTGCTACTAAAATGAAGTGGAAGTTTAGTATATGTGAAATGGATTCCCTTTACTTGATGGAGGTGTTCAATAGTTTATCTATTGCTCCATGGTCTATTTTTGTCATTAAGAACAGAATGGTTACGCTACTTCAACATGTCTCAATGGTTTGAACCCATATCCATAGGGAAGGACATAGAGGCATTGATTAACTTGCAAAGAATGGAGCCACTGTTTACTTGATTGATGTTAATTCAATACCCTCACCTCTTCAGCTAGATCTTTTGAATGGGGATAACTTTAGTCTACCTAATCTTAGGAGGTTGGTGTCCTATTTGTAATTTTTTAGAACAAGCTTTCAGAATGAAGGAAGTTTTCTATTGGAAAGAAAATAAATAAATAATACATTTAAACAAACAATATTTTCATTATATTTTTATTAAATTTTATTAATAAATTTATTTATAGAATGTCTGCCTTCATTCTATTGAATATCAAATTGGTTCAACAAAGGCTAAATAAATGATTATTAAATATAATATATTTTAAAATGGTAATTCAAATTATTATGAATTGACATTTCAACCACAATTATTATGGTATAACTTAAAATTTTTCAGGCTGCCAGTATGCTGATCAACATGATTTTCTAAGCGTTACTTTTAATAAGAGATTCTTTAGCCTTTGGTTATTCAAGCTGTATAAGAGATACTTAGAATAAAATGAGATCAAATTTTCTCTTTGCACGATTAAGTTGATTAATTGTTTCAGTAGTGAAAATAATTTATGTGATATCCTCTTGCTCAGTGAACAGAGGAGAATAATGTGGAATAAAAATAAAAAATATTTGACATGTCTATGATTTTTAATTAATTAAATACCCTATAGACTATTTTAATTCTAATTAAATAAATGTTAATCACCTTGGCTTGAAACTTTAGGAGTTGATTCCTCATGTCAATAGGGATGTTCTCTGATTTTCCAAGGTCAGAGAGAATCTCTAGCTTTGAAATCATAATTTTCAAGCCTAGTTGTCGATTTCACTTAAAATAATTATATAAATTAAAATATTAATTAGAAAATGTGGGACTTTTTTT
>NEWO01000506.1:334326-345847 GCA_003013225.1 Phalaenopsis aphrodite | reverse complement strand
TTGGACATTTTGAAGGACAATTGAACTTATTATACTTTGTTCAGAAAATCATCCATTAAACCTTTAAGGGCCAACCAAGTTATGTTGCGAGACCCGTAAATTCACCTAAATTAAAAAAAATACCCTACACTACTTATCATATACTAAATGACCCAACACTCAAGGATTTATGTCTTCTCTAAGGTATTTAAATCCTTGTGAGCAACTGGGGATATTTGTTTTTGCTACATATGGATCATCGTGATTGGGTAAGTTTTAGGTTTAGGTGGCTTGGGAAATGACGATAATGCTAATGTGTGTTAAAACGAGGGATATGATGTGAGATTTTAGAATAGTATCTCCTACCACAAGGACATTTAATAAAAAGGAGAGGATAAGGACCGAAAGTACTATTCGATGATTCTTAAGAAGATGATTACCCCCGATACTCTTAGGTTGCTTGTAGTTCTAGTTCGATTAGATTGATTAACATGTGGATTGTGCTACTCTACAAAATATTTTTAACAAAAATCTCTTTAGCATGATGAAGTAAATTTTACATGCTTGAAAGTTAAATTTTACATTTCTTAGGATTTTGAGGTTGTTTGTTTAGTGCAGCATAAATCCTCACTTTATCTTTTAGGCATTTACACAATCATGTTATGTAATTTAAGCTCTAACTCGTCTTAGACTCAGAGATTGTCATTCGTTACGACATAAACCCTCCTATCTTTTAGGTTATTTGTATAATTGTGCATACAAATGTAAGCCTTAAATAATAGTAGTTTGCAGAATGAAATATTTGATAATTTTCTCTTTAAAATTGAAACCAAATGATAAGATAGCTTGGGAAGCCATTAAGGTTCTCCTCTGGATCTGTAACAACCCTTAGTTTTCTCTCTTTAGATTCCATAAAAATGTTTCAAATTTGAGTCTTTCCCATTTGATACTCTTTGGTCTGATCTTTGAAAAGTTCTACCCATGGAAATTCTTGAAGACAATATTTTCTGATCTAAATCAAGAGTTTTCTTAGGTGACTCTAGTCATTTAAGATGTAATTAACTATAAAGGTTTGCTCTTATAGGGAACTTTAGGAACCCAACCTAAACTAAACTCTATCTAATCTTTTATTAGAGAGGGGAACTTGTCGGTCAACATAAAGGCTTACAAACTAAAATGTATTTCATAAATTTTTTAGTTTATTTAATTGAGTCTCACAGATAAGTGATATGTCTATTCCTCGGGATAGGTACGTCACTTGTAGTGTTGTGCTCGTTTATTTATACTATTGTTTATATGAGATCGATTCGGTCTCATATTTTCAAAATTAAACTAATACTTTTCAAAACTATATGTATATATTACATTAAATCAAATATATTCCTCTCACCAATTCCGGCAACCGACAAACCCAAAGATTTTGAATTCTTCTTCAAGGAAAACAACACATGTTAAGGCTTAAGACATGCACTTAAAATTTCTCCAAATCATCAAGCATTCAACTCAAAAAATGTGTTTAAAACCACTCAAAATAATAAATGTATCAAGTCGAAAATAACAATTTTGCAAGGTTCAAAAGATGCATCTTTGTCTTTTCAAATCAAAAAGCATTGTCGGTCAGAATTTTGCATTGGTTGTTTTAATTTTTAAAAGTAATTTTAATTAATTATTTATATATATAATGTGCAAGAAATTTAAACAAATCATAAGAAAATTTGAGGAAAACTTAAACATGTCATAAGAAAACTCGAGCGAATAAAATAAAATGTGATGTCACATTTAGAAGGTCGACATTGGGTGTAAGAATTTACGTTATGGGGGAGCTCAAGATCAGGACTAGTGGCCTTGATAGTTATTCCCGAAGGACTTCATAAGCAACTTGTAAGTTCCATGTCAGCGAGACCCAACATAGGTCAAAAGGTTATTGGCCAGGAAATCATAAAAGGATGGTCCTCAACCCGGTCTATGTGACTGATACATGAATTTCTAGAAATAACATTTTAAAAGTTGAATTTTAATTCTTCATGCAAAAGTAGTTTGAAATTTGTAAACATTTAATAAACAAAGTACAATAAAGTTGAATTTTAATTTTCATGCAAAAGTAGTTTGAATTTTGTAAACATTTAATAAACAAAGTACAAGTTTTCATTCAAAAAGTATGATTTGAATTGTATTTTTAAAATCAGACAATCATGAGTTATTCACTACCGAAGACCCATAAGAATGAGAGTAACTCTTTACTAAATGTTAGGGGTAGTAATCTCAATCCCTGACCCACTCAGGAGTCTAGGACGTACACCACTCCTCACATACCTAGATATTGTTCTCATCATTGCTCTTGCCACCAAGACCGCCAACTTACACCATCTAAATGATCCATATGTGGCATTTATAAATGTTCCCAATTTCCAAGAGGATCTGAGTGTAAAGTCAAAGCTCAGATTCTGGAGCATTGGGTTTCATTTTAGGTTAAGTTAGAACAAGTTTTTATTAGTTGATTTAATTAAAAGGGTATGGAATCACGTTTTGGCATGTCATAAAAGATTACATTTGGCTTGACTTGTCTTTCAAGGAGGATTTTACCCAACAAGTTATGAAGTAAAAAGGTCCTCTGAGATATCCAAAGTCTTGCAATGATGTTCAGAAAGTGATTCCAGATAACCATGAAATTTCCTGAACTGTCTCAAGTTCATTAGGTCTTATCACATGGTTGGGTTAATTAACCCGTGTTGAATTAAAATTGCATTTGTTATGTTTGGGGTTGTGCTCAATGATTTAACTAACCCATGGATTAAGGATAAATGATTAATTTCAACATCTAATTGAAAGCTGAGTGGGCAAACCCATCTGGAGCGTGCTTGTAAGACTTAGGGAATTTACGTTCTGCCTTGGGCTTAAAGTATTTTAAGGTATTTCATTTTCAACTAAATGTTTTCCAACCAATCCTTAAGTGTCTTTAGATTAAACCTAGCTCATTATCCAGCTCAAGACTTAGGGGAAATTTTGTAATTTTGCAAAAAGTTTATGAAGTGTGCTTTAATCTTAATCAAAAGAATTAAACTTTAGTTTAACCAATGATTAAGAGTCCTAATTGATAGCTTACTCACCTTTCAATTCATACCCCTTACATTTGAATTATCTAAGTTCTTATTTTCTTCTAATTCTCAACAAATCTCATAATTGCAATTTTACCCTTTTTTAGAAATTATTACAAATTGGTTACTACCTAATTTCCCTTTAGGTTTCAATAATTCAATGGACTAATTATCAATTTTTAGTTCCTCACCTCAAATTAATCCTAAAAATTAAGGGTAAAGTGTAAAATTCTAAAATTACATTTCTACCCCTTGGGTTTACACCTCTTAACTTTTATTTCTTAATTCAAATGAAACATGAAACTTCATTCACCTTTTATTTATGGACTAATTAATTCAACATAATGATTTTTATTTATTTATTTAGAATTATTTATACTCAAAATAGTGAATTTAACATAATAATTATATTAACTTGTCAAAATAGGTTCTCTTCCTTAGAAAAACTTTATGATGTTGCTCGTGATCTGGGGACTAATCAAAGCCAATTTTATTATTTTTTCAAATATAATTTAATTATTATAATTTTAAATGATTTTTCAAGAGAAAATCAAATAGAAATTATATTTTCATTTTAAAACAACATTTTATTTTTTCTCCGACTTCCCTGACAATAGAAAACTCACCAAGCTTGGTTTTGTAATTTTATGATTTATAATTTATTTTTAATAATTATTTCTTACCAAAATAGAGACATTTTCATTAAAAAATAGAGTTTTTAAGTTAGGAGTGTTCTTTGAGTTTGGAAAAATTAGAGAACACTTCTAATGTTACGATGAACAAACTCTCAAATTTTCAGGTCAAGAGGATTTATATTTGATTTTTTATGACTAAAACAAGTTGTGGATGAATTATATAATTTGTACAAAAACATTAGGTAAATATTTTAAATTTTCTGATAAGTAATTTCTCCTGTGTTTTAGTAAGTATTATGATATTCTTATTTTATTTTTTATGATTTTTCTACACCAATATATAAATTTTTCAAAATTTAAATCAATTTCTAGAATTATTTAAATAAAAAAATCCCATTTTTTGACTTAACCAAGGAAAAACTCAAATAAAGTCACAATAACAAAGCAATATTGTGCAAATAAAATGGCAGAATAGTGCAAATAACACCAAAATTCTATCGAAATAAGATGCAAATAAAACAATGTAAATAAAATAGCGGAACAATGCAAGTAACACCAGAACACTACCAAAATACAAGGTAAATAACATAGATACTGCCCATTGTCCCAAATGCACTAGAACACATGAACTGTTGATCCACCACAGGGTGTATCTTCATTTTTGTGCAGCCTAGTAAAGACACAAAAAACTTGGTATGATCACTAGCTAATTGATTAAGTTCTTAAAATTAGGTATTATTACTCCATTGGGTTTCTCACGCAAGTATACGTATCGTTTCAATAATATAGCGCCCTATTGAGTCTAGATTATCGATCCCATACAGAAGCAAGGTAAGAAATTTCTTAGGCTAAGTTCTAGTCTACTACATTCTGGACTTAGTTTGAAATGTCAATTAAGGTAGCAACTACTTCTAAATACAACCCTAAGTTTAAAATTAAACCTAACTAGACAAATTAGTTTGGTAAACTTCAAGAGATAAAAACTACCTTTATCTTGTGATTACATAAGTTTATTGTAGGATCTAATACTTTGAATTATTATTGTGGCTAGTGACAAGTAGGAACATTCCTTAAACCCTAGATTACATTGGTTACGATTCTAGTTGATCACCCTGTAGTCTCCAAGTTATACCTTCAATTTGGCTAACCTAGTTTTAATTCATTAGACCCTAGATCAAATTGTTTTGAATTCTAGCATGTCACCCAAGTGTCCCCAATTTACACCAGCCAAAGCTTATTTCCCTATCTATTTTCACTGCCTTATTAACTATTTCCTTCACTTAATAGTGCAATGTGATTATTCCTAGTTTTTTTATGTCATAGCTCTCCCATGTCTTTATGGTGAACATATAATTTTAACTGTTCATATGGCTAGTACAAAAAGTAAATGAAGCACAGAAACAAAACCATCAAATTAAATTTTAAAATCAATTCTAAAAATATCATACACATCCTACAAATCTTACTTATTCAACACAAGAGAATGGTAAATGAAATCTACTCTCAAAATCAGGAAGAAGACTATAGAAGACATCAGCTAAACACAGACGAATCCACTAATTATATTTTTACAACAAGTATAAGACATTAGATAACAATATACTTAGCTTTTGCCCTCTAAAAAAGAGATGCAAATTCTTCCAACAAAGCCTTATATTGTTCCTTGCAATGCTGATACAATTCCCTTACAGTTTTCTCTCAAAATCCCCACTATAATCTCTCGAGAAAAGGTAAAAATCTACATTTCCTACTCCTACCTTTGTTCTCTTATCCTTCCTGGAGAATTCCAGGACTTCAAAATGCCAATATGTGTTTCTCCAAACGAATAAGATAGTTTTGGTGCCTCGGATAGTTTTGGCAAATAACTCCACAAGTCATGCTGAAATTTCCTTAGACAGTTGTGGCATCCAGGCGCCAGTCTATGGTGCCTGGGAGCCATCTTCTTGCTTATGCTGGTAAAGAACTGGCGCCTAGGCATCAGTCTGTGGTGCCATGGCACCACCTTCTCTATTTGTTGGAAACCATCTGGCACCTAAGCGCCAACGTGTTGTTTGCTCCACTACTCAATTTGCCTCCTTTTTGCTTTGTTTCCACTCTAATTTGCTCCAAATCTCCTACTTTTTATACTTGCAACAAAAACATGTAAATAACTTCTTTTAAAGTGCACTTTCATAAAAAAAAAAAAGAGTTAAATATAAAGCAAAATTAACATGCTAAAAGACATGTCATCATGCTATTCTATTTCCTTTAATTTATTGTCTTGTATTATTTTATTTTTAATTTTTTATTTAGTAGAGTATAAGTTTGGGGACTTTGGAGTGTTTTCTTGTTTATTTGTTCACAAGTATTTGCATTCCCTATCATTACATTATGTACATTGTATTATAATATAAAATAAAGTTTGGTTACTAAATTTCGATATATTTTCGTATATGTTTGCATTGTCATGGTGTTGTAGTTATCTCGGCGTAACCTTTACATTATAAATTTATTTTCTTTGTGAGTAACCTTTACATTGTCCTTGTAGTGATTGTAATTTGCTTATCAAATTATCCTTAAAATTTAAAGCAGTTGAATAACATATTGGAGATATTAAACTTACATATATAATTGCTAAAGAATTTATTACTAAATTAACTTCATAATTACTAAAACTTTTTTAAATTAATAGTTCAAAAAGACATAAGTTGTTAGAAATCACATAATATGTAATTAACTTGACATGGATTTATTTAATCAAAATTATATAAAATTCAAAAGCTTAAGTCATGGAATAACACAGTAAGGCTTACTATGGACTAAACCAAATTATTTGAAATATAAAATTCGATATGAAACTATGATATATAATACTAAAAAGACGTAGAGATTAGATTATAAATATAAAATGAAAATACATAACCAATTAAGTTGGTGAAATATTTAAATTAAGAGAACCCATGCTAAAAATTTCAAATGCAAAGGAGAAGAGAAAAATATGCTTAAGGCTAATGTTTCAATAATTGATGTTTTAGTCCATCACATACTCTTCAGGGTTAAATTATTAATTTCAACGTTTAATTTCCGTGTATTATATCAAGAAATGAAAGTTTGCATTATGATTACTCGAAAAGATTATGTTTAAAAGTTTTGTAACCTTTATTAATTAAAAATTATCAAAGTCAATTATTTGCACGATGAGCAGTGAGTTATGATTCAATGGAATATTATTGAAAACAAGAATTTAGATAAATTTTGGGGTTAATTAGTGTTCACTATTAATGATTTATTGGCATCATCTTTTAATGTTATGAGTGTAGGTTGTCTGCTTGAAAGACTTGGGAGTATGTTTCACTCATACGCAAACTCTCACGGCCCATGACATCTAATTTCAGTCCTCCGACACATGGTCAAGAGTGTTTTGCTTGGGTCTAGTTTTCACTAAGGAGAGGGCTGATCAAAATTTCATCCGTCGGATGACTTTGACGAAACTAACAGATTTTGCTTAGCACGATACAAGCAAGACAAGCCATGATTAGGCTTGCTCGTCAGAAAAATATTATTTAGATGACCCCATAATGCGAAGTGGACATCGCAGATGAGTCTGTAATTTTTTTTTTTTTTACTTAGGGTAAGCATTCTCGGGTTCGAAAGTGATGTAAAACCCCTCAAACAAGGGGGACCAGTCCAGCTGGGCCCGGCATGACCACACTTAAATTGGGACTTGACCACACCAATTTGAGCGTGGACATGCCAGGTTGTCCCCTACTTATTTGATCTAGGACTCACAACGTGACCACACCACTAGCCTGGTTGTGACACCTCCAAAGCGGTGTGACCACGCTGTAACCATGACATAGTCACACCTCCGGAATGCATTTCATGAGGTGGTCTCTACTTTGTTGGCAAGACGTTATATAACCACCGTAAATTGTCCACGAACTAGTTCTAGGCCATTTTTGGCACCTGTGCTCACCTGGGATGTTATTATATGGGGTAAGGTGTCATTTCTTCCCCATTAACAATGGGATAAACTTCTATTGTTGGGGATAACTGGGAAGCCAACAATTTGGGGAAGAGTAGGTAATTTGGAGATTAGCTTAGAGAGGATGAGAGCTTGGGGAGGTTGGTGTGCTGTTGGATGAGAGGTTCTAGAGAAGAGTTTAAGGATTTTGAAAGTTCTCCTTCCATTTTCCTCTGGTACTACTTCTTCTTATCCTCCATAATTTTCTCCACTTCTCGTACACCTTCCTCTTTTCCACCCACTATTTTGTAGGAGAAAATAGAGAGAAGAGCAGGTTTCTTGCATGGAGCCTTGCTAGAATCTCCTTCTTGTTGAGAGCTTCATCTTTCTTGGGAGAAGGACCTTCGTCAGAGTTTGTGACATCACCGAAACCTCCTCATGGGAAGAGTTTCATCGTCCTTTGAAGAAGATCCTACATTGGAGTTCGGAAACTTTGCTGGTCTCTCCTACCATTAGGAGAGCTTCTTCCTGAATATCGTCGAACATTGGCCAATCACCTCGGTGGTATAACTCCTTAAACCCTCACATTTTTCTTCTTATAAGCCCTAAATCTAGTTGTGTAGAGGATTAGTGACTAGTATCTGTTATGCATAGAGAAGGCCTTTAGGATAGGAAACCATTTGAGGACATACCCCTTAAGAATTTGAGCATTCCCTTGAGTCTAAGCACCAAAATCCTATGAAAAATTAGGTTTGGTAAGACCTAGCCATTTAATCTAGCAATTTTTCTTGGATGGCCAAGTGAAATCAAAGAAACGGGCCAACGACGTCGCCCCTTTGGTCATCATTTTTTCAATCACAAAGAGTTCTCTTCGAGTGTCAACTCTTTGCTCCATGTCAGGAAAATGGATGGCACTGATGTGTTGCTTTGCTTGACACGATGTCGATATGGCTTTCCATAATTTCAACCATATAACCTACGTGAGATTGTTAGGGTGAGTTAAAAATGTCATAAATGTCACTGCATTTGCATGATCATTTGTGACATTTTCCATATTGCATGATGAAAGTGTGACCACTTTGAGTTTGATTGACCACCTCAGGCTGATCATTCAATATTTTTGGTTCAATTGATAACACTGTTTTGATCACCCACTTTGAGTTTGATCGTTCACACACTTTGGGTTCAATCACACACGCTGGGTTTGATCAGTCGTCCTGATCTGATCACCCAATATTTTGAGTTTGATCGACCACACAGATTCGATTAGCCACTTTGGTTTAATTGGTCGCCTCAACATGATCGACTGATCACTTTAGGTTTGATTCGTCGTCCCGAGCCAATGACCTGCTCTTTTGGGCTCGATAGTCCACTTCGGTAAGATCACTCGATCACTTCAGTTTGATCAAATATCCTGTCATGGTTGACTGATCACTTTGGGTTTGATCGATCATTTCAAACCCATCACCTGATCTTTTAAGTTTGACCACCCACATCGATTCGATCGGCCACGCAAAATGATCGACTGATCACTTTGGATTGAATCGACTATCCCGAGCCGATCACCTGCTCTTTCGGATTTGATCGATCATACTGTTCTGATCACTCAATCACATCAATCTGATCGACTGACTGACATGATCAACCAATCACTTTTGGTTTGATTGGCAGCTACAATGTGATCATCTTATCTTTTGAGTTCAATAAGCCCCTTCGGTCCTATCGCCGATCACTTATGTTCGATCGGTAGCCCCGACAAAATCGACCGATCACTTTGGGTTTAATCAGCCATCCCGAGCCAATCACCTGTTGTTTTGTGTTTGATCTGCCACTTTGGTCTAGTCAACAAAGTGGCTTCAATTCGATCACCAGCCCCGAAAAGATCAATCGCTCACTTTGGGCTTGATTGGCCTCCTCGATCTGATCACCCTATCTTTTAGGTTCGATTGACCCCTCTGGTCTGATCACTCGATCACTTATGTTCGATCAATCGCCCCAGCATGAGCGAATGATCATTTTATGTTTGATCGGCGGTCCCGAGCTGATCACCTGCTTTTTTGAGTTTGATCGATCACTCTGGTTCAATTATCTGATCACTTCAGTTTGATCAGCCTTCACGACACGATTGACCGATCAATTTGGAATTGATTAACCACTCTGGTCCGATCATTCTATATTTTAGATTAAATTCGACTCTTCAGTTTAATAACTCGATCACTTTGGTTTGATTAACCGCCCCAGCATGATCGACATATCACTTTGGGTTTAATTGATGGTTCTGGTCTGATCACCCACCTTTTCATTTTGACCGGCCACTATGGCCCGACCGATCAATCATTTGAATGTTTGTATGCTTTCTTGCATGTTGTGTGTTTTCATTACATGTGTATAAAATTTTTTTTTGACCTGATATCTATGATTTATTTCATTGCATGAAAAATACATTTGCCTTATATGCTTTGCATGTGGCATGTCTTGGATATTTTGTTGAGAATCCTTGTTTGAGGTGTCTCCCTGAGCATCCCCACCTTTTGGTATCTCTTTAAGCAACCAACCGCGCTTCTGAGTGTCTTTTCAACATACATCATCGTATGCACAGAGAATAGACACTTCCACATTTTGCGAGGGGTTGGTTCACATGTATAGCACATGCCTTGTTACCCACGACATCACCCAAAGTGTATGGGGTATTTCACATCGTGTTAAATACGAGTGATCACGACTTTTAAGACAGTACTACGAAGTATGAGTGGTTATATTCTCAATTTTTTTTATTTATATTTATTTCTTTACAATGAAGTCAAAAACTTTACTCTGAAGCAAATAAAAGTGTAACTATTATATTTAAATATTGGGATGCTACTCAAGTATACATATCGTTATCAAGTAATATAAGACTTTTTTATTAAGCCCCAAATATCAAACCCACAGGGAATACTGCAAATTTTTAAGAAGAAATTAGATAACAAACTCTACTTTGCAAAATATACTTACTCAAACTATATATGTTATAATAGGAATGAAAGTTCATTTTTTTGGTAATTTTTATAATTAAAAATAAATTAAATAACTAACTAAATTTAACTAGATTTTTGTAAGATAAAACAATATACATAAAATATTTTTTCTTTATCATGAATCAGTAACAAGTATAACATTTCTGTTGTAAAAGTATTCAAATTGCGTTGTGTCAAAAAGGAGCAATATTATTATTTACCCTTACTAGAGATGATATAAAGAACATTGACTAATTTAAAGTTTGAATAGTCCTGAAAACGGGCAAGGTAAGGAAGATACTGGCACTCACTCTAGAGTTCCTTTTTCTCACTCCATCTGGGGGCTAACTTCTCGTATCAAAACCTAAAACAATAAACTAAATTGTGGGCTTTAGCTTGTCACTCTAAAGTCCTCTAACTTTACGCCCTTCAAAGTTTATTTCCCTATTTATTTACACTCAACCCTATGAATTATATTCTCATCCATACAATCTCATGTGATCCTTATCATTAGTTGATTGAGACGATACCATCTCAGATCTTCATGTTCTTGCAACAAATATTAACATATTAATTAGCTAAATTAAGAAGTAAATAAAGTACAAGGATTAAAATTATCACAACTTATTCTGGTATTAAAGATTAATACTTCACACAACTTCAATCCAACACTTAATCACCTATCATTTTAATGAAAAAAGATAAAGAAAACTACTCAGCATTTATGGAGAAGATACAACAACACTTAAGTTTAAAAGTAGAAATCATGTAAACAACATTTATGGAGAAGATACAACAACACTTAAGTTTAAAAGTGAAATCATGTAAACACACAAGAAGTCTAAATTAAAATCAAATGCAGTCACAAAGATA
>NEWO01000506.1:315810-329468 GCA_003013225.1 Phalaenopsis aphrodite | reverse complement strand
TATTCTACTATTCCAAGGGTTACAATACACGTTACACGACATACCTAAGTTCAATTCAACGTCATAATCCAAGCCACAACACTCAAAATGCTGAAACCAAACATTATATGCTTAGTCTCAACTATACAGAGATCTAAAAACAAAATTTTAAAGCAAAGCAAACATAAAGTTCAAATCAAGTTACACACACAGACAGAAAGGTAGCAAGGTAAATCTACTATTCTTGAGATTCAATGTTAGATTCTTCTCTGAGATCACTCATTGATTGCACATGAACGAAGAGGTTATAGAAGGGTTGGTATGGAAATTCTTCAGTAGAGTCCTCTTCTATCAATTTCATCCTTCTTATCAGTCGTATCAAACTGTCTTCGATATAACCAGAGTGAGCAAATTGTTCTTTCATCCTCCAGTCTAGATTATTGAAGAAATCAGAGATATTGTTAATTGCATTCATAACATTTTGTACCTTCTTCTCCAATTTCTTGATTCTATGCAGGATCACTGGTGTTTTTTCTGGAACTAAAGGTTGAATAGACAGTGAATTCTGAGACGATTGATCTATCATAATAGTCATATCATTTTCATCTTCATTGGCTGGGAATCTCTTAGTTAGGCCCAAGGGCTTCCAAAGTAGAATTACATTTTCCCAATTCTCATAAGATACTTGGAACTGACTGCAAAGTAAGAAAATTATGGAAGGATGTCCAAGCTTATAAGTTGATCCATGAACGATCAAGCCCAAAACAGACTTCACAATTATCCATCCAATATCGATCGACAGTCCCATCTGGATGGATTAATTCAGAATAGCACTTTCCTTAAAAACATTAACGATCCTCATCATCGGTAACAATTTTACAGAAATGAAGAAGTGCCAGTATTTAGAAACGGGGTTTAGAAGTGTCGCAGAAAAACTAACATACATGTTTTCTCTCATTTCCCAGTCTTCAGTTTCGTCCATTAAATATCGGTAAATCTCATTCATCAGGTTTCTTGTCGGAACAAAGATAGAATAATGGCAGACGGGAACGTTCTCGATCATATATAAGTCATTGATCCGTACAAAAGTAAAAGTTATCCATCTACCTCGCACATAGACGACTCACTGGTTGATTCCATGCAAATTATCATAAAATTCCTTCACCATAAGAACAACTACGGCGGCTGCAGTGTAGCACAACACTTCCCATCTTCTTTGCACAATCATTTCATCAATTGTCGTTGAAGGATTAGTCAATCCTCAATTCACGAATCCTCGTTCCTTGGGTAATCTTTTCTTTGTCAGTACCTTATTGAAGATTCGTTGCGCCTCGGCATTAATGAAATTTCTATAGTTGAACACTCGCATTCTATGGTTTTTAGGGGAATTTGACACCATAGGGATTAATTTGGTGGAGTTTCACTTCGTTTTTGGGGAAATACAAATTGAAGAATCAAATTTTGAAGTTTAAAAGGAGTAACTCCCGCCTAAATCAGCCGAAACCGTCCATTCAATCTCCAAAAACCGTCATCCTGCAGGTCTCGCCATCGGCGGCATCAAGGGTGTCGTTGGCGAGCCTTTAGAAATTAATTGTCTGGACTCTGGGGAAAAACCTGTCATCGGCAGCGTTGATGGTGTCGTTGGCACTGACCAACTTTTTTGTAAATCGACAAATACAAGAATTTGATGGCGCTACTAGAAGATTTAATTTTCAGCAACGGCATCCAAAGACTTGATCGCGACTTTATAGATGTGTCTAATTTGATTAAGATGTATAAATATAATATTCATTAATGTTAAAGTAAAATTTTTTAACGCAAGTATACGTATCGCTCAAGTAATATAGGGCTCTAATGAAGTCCTAGATATCGATCCCAGAGGGAGTAGTTTAGAATTACAGACTAAGACCTTAGAAAATCAAGACTTTAATCACAACAATGACGTTCAATTTGCTTATCTGTCACTAATAAGCAATTGAAATAAATAGATAATTTTAATAACTAATAAATAACTAATGATATAAAGTAGGGTTTAATTGTGATAATCAATATATAAGAAAGCATCCTTCTCCTTGTCAAGAAATTATAGTGTATTGATAAAATGAATTAATTCAATTTATATTGTGTCAAGTAGGAGCATACTTATTATTTACCCTTTGGTCCAGGCATAAAGAAATTGATAATCCTATGCTTGGTTACTGATTTTGCGGCTAGGCTGGGAGGATACCGGCTCTCACTTCGGAGCTCCCACGTTCTCCTCACTTGAGGGCTAACATCTACACATCAGCACCCAAACGATAGGATCGAATTGGGGATTGAATTTAATTCAAAAATACTATAAGTTTGATTTAAATAACTAACATGGTGAGATTTTCAGAAAAAATTCAAGTAATTGAATTAATTCTGTAGCCACCAGATTATCTAGTCATCAAGTTTTAAGACTTCTAGTCTTCTATTTATTCAAGAATGACTATAGGTTGTAATATTAAGCCACTTAGAATATTCAAGAGATAGGAACTTCATGAGAACTCCACTAGTAAAAGATCTAAGTCTATAAATTTAAGTCTAGAAATGTATTTAAGTTTTCCCTTTAGGTAGGTCCAGTGAAGCCAATTTTAGATTAGACATATCCTCAAGCTTCTCCTCACTTCCATAATAATTTTTTTTCTTTCTTTTCTCTTTTTCATTTGGATTGCTTTCAATCCTATATATTTTTCTTTTCATGTCAGAGATTGTTTTCAATCTTGTCTTTTTCCTTTTTTAAGTTAGGATTACTATATCTGGATAGTTTTTAATGATTTTGCACTTCACTTTACTTTCTATAAATTTGAAACTCAAAACATTTCTTTACCTTATAAATATTTCATAGTTTTTACATCATTGAGCCCCAATCTTTTTTTCTCAAATGAATTTTCAGATTCTTAATACTTCAAATCATAGTTTCCTTTACTTCAAATAATTAACTATAATCTTATTCACTTATACTAAATATCTTAAGTTACAAAAATTAATTTTCAGTACAAAAATATTTCTTTAAATCTACTATAATATTTAAATAGAAACAAAAATATAGTTACCTGAATTAAATTCGCTACATGAAATCATATAAATAATTTTTGAAAATATTGAAAAAGAAGACATCTAATAGTTAATCTTTTTCTTCCCTCCCCCAAACTTAAATTTTTAAATATGAAATAATACAGGTGAAAAGAAAAACTATAAATATAAATCATACCTCACTATTGTAGGCATTTTTATCATTCTGAATTTTCTGCAGGCCTTCCCAAATTTTTACTTCACCTGGTCTGTAATATTAGGAGTTTTCTACACATATAAATCATTAGAGGAATTTTTGGGTAATGAAATTTTGAAATAAGTATAAAACTGAAATATTAAATAAGCACAACATTTCCTAACACAACCACAATACTAACAAAACAATTATAATTGCGAAATAAAAATCACATTACAATACAATTCACAATACTACTCAACATCTATTAAACTACAGATGCATATTTAACTATAACACTAACTTTATAACAAAAATTAAAATCATTCAAGTACAATAAAAAAATAAAAATGAAGGTCCAAATACACAAACATCCATTTCTATTACAAATAAACTTACAGAAATAAAAGTATAAATATAAGTACATCAATTCATTCTGTAACAAAATCCAAAGCTATATCTTCATCGCCTTGATCAGTAGGTGGATTGGGTTGATACTGAGTATATCGGGGGCACTTAGGAAACGTAACATCAAGCTCACCTCAGTAGTGTCGGGCTTGAGCTTCATAATAAGCTACCTCAAAATTTGAATACCTCTGCAGGAACTCACTATCATAATCATGTCGGAATTCTAAACCTCCAATCCTTTCACTTATCAATTATATGCTCTTCCGTTGCAAGGTCAACTCATTCATCAAATCAGAGAGGGTAGGGGAACTAGAAGGTGGAAGGTCATAACTTATAGAGGGGACATCTCTACTAGTAGAAGGTTCTTAACTTCTACTCCCAGTTCTCCATTTCTCATGGGATTCATAAGTCTTTAGATTAGTTTTACTAATGGGTTTCATAGGGTAAACCCATTCTTCATTTCCAAATTCTACTCCATAAAGTTTGCAAATTGTATAAATAAGTCCAGGATGTCCTAGACCTCCACTAGTCTCACTCCTCGCTGTAGTCAATATATTCTTAAGAATTATTCTCCCCACATTTATAGTTCTACTATTCTGAATACAGAAATTCAGAATAGCTCTATCTCTAGTTACCTCACTATGGTGATAGGTTGGTAACAGAGTAGAAGAAATCAAATAGTGTCACGCCTTAGAGGTGGAATTCAGCATGGAAGCAGAAAAATTTACCTGTTCTTGTTGTTTTATGTTGCATGTTCCTTTTCCATCTGTGAGAAAGTTGATCACATCATTGAGGGGGTCTTCCATCATACTAAAGGATTCATATTGGCAGCTGTAAGAGTCTGGGACTTCATAAAAAATGTTGATGCGGGTGGCAGTAAACTTAACAGGGAAATGATGTTTTTAGGAGGAAGGGGATGATGAATAGTGGCGGTTGACTGGTCAAAATCACGGTTAAAGGTGTTTTTCGTGAGCTCGTCGTCGGCGGGTTCGATGGCGCCGTCAACGCGCTTAATTGGAATTTAAATCCTAAGTCTCGGGAAAATCTCACCGTCGGGGGCGTAGAGGGCGCCGTCGGCGGCGTAGAGGGCGTCGTCGGCGGCGTAGAGGGCGCTGTCGGCAGGCTCTATTGATTTTGTCCAAATTCCGGATTTTTGCGATTTCGATCAATTCTAAGCCTAAACGACATTTATTTAATTATTATAGACATAATTTTAAATAATTAAATGATATACTTAGCACATATAAACTTTCACAACACAAAACATCACATTATATATAAATTCCAAGGGGTACAATATATGTTGCATAACACACCCAAGTTTGGTATTTTCTCAACCTCAATACATTAATTCAGCATCGCAATCCAAGCCACAACACTCAAAATGCTAAAAAAAAAACATCTTATGCTTAGTCTCAACTATACAGAGATCTATAAGCATAATTCTAAAGCAAAGCAAATACAAAGTTTAAATCAAAATACATAGATAGACATATAGGTAGTAATATAAATCTACTAATCTTCAGACTCGGTACTCGATTCTCCTCTGAGATCGCCCATTGATTGCACATGAACAAAACGGTTTTAGAAAAGCTGGAATGGAAATTCTTCAGTAGAATCATCCTCAATTAATTTCAACCTTTTCATCAGTCGTATCAAACTATCTTCTAAATGTCCAGAATGTTCGAAATGTTCCTTCATCCTCCAGTCTAGATGATCAAATAAATCGGAGATATTATTAATTGCATTCATGACAGTTTGTACCTCCTTTTCCAACTTCTTGATTCGACACAGGATCACCGAAGACTTATCAGGGACTAAGGGTTGAACTGGCAGTGAATTCTGAGATGATTGATCAACTATCATGGCCATGTCATTTTCATCTTCAAATGATGAGAATCTTTCAGTTGGATCCAAAGGCTTCCAAGTTAGCAGTACCTTTTTTCAATTTTCATAGGA
The DNA here is from genome assembly GCA_003013225.1 of Phalaenopsis aphrodite. NCBI lineage: Eukaryota > Viridiplantae > Streptophyta > Magnoliopsida > Asparagales > Orchidaceae > Phalaenopsis > Phalaenopsis aphrodite. The sequence goes on along the minus strand of NEWO01000506.1, from coordinate 323,890 downwards.
CACTCGGAACTGACTGCAAAGTGAGAAAATTGTGGAGGGGTTTCCAAGCCCATAAGTTGATCCGTGAACGATCAGGCCTAAAACTGACTTCACAATTATAGATCCAATGTCAATCGGCAGTCCTCTTTGGATGCAGTAATTCAAAATGGCACTTTCTTTAGAAACTTTACCGATCTTCATTGTCGGTAACAGTTTCGCAAAAATGAAAAAGTGCCAAAAAACAGGATTCAGAAGTGTTGCAGAAGAACTAACATACCTGTTCTCTCTCATTTCCCAATCGTCAGTTTCATCCATTAAATACTGATAAATTTCATTCATATGGTTTCTCATTGGGACGAAATTGGAATAGTGGCAGACATGAACATTTTCTATCATATATAATTTGATGATCCATGCAGGAGTGAAAGTGATCCTTCTTCCTCGAACATAAATAACTTCTTGGTTGATTCCATGTAAATTTGCATAAAATTCTTTTACCACTGGAACCACTACGGCGGCAGTAGTGCATCACAACACTTCCCATCTTCACCGCACTATCATTTTTTCAATATCCGTCGTGGGATTATTCAATCCGTGATTCACGAATCCTCGTTCTTTGATTAATCTTTTCTTCGTCAGCAACTTGTTGAAGATTCGCTACGCTTCTGCACTAATAAACTTCTGTCAATTGAAAACTCGCATTCTAGGATTATCAGGGGAATTGGATTCAATAGGAGTGAAATTGGTAGAGTTTCACTTCATTTTTGGAGGGAAAATATGAATTAGAATTAGAATTTTTGAGTTTAAAAAGATTATTCCCGCCCAAAGACCGTCAAAAACTGCCACTCGAAGACAAGAAACCGTCATCTCACCGGTCTTGCCATCGGAGGCTTCGAGGGCGTCGTTGGCGCGCTTCTGTATTAATTTTGTCTGGACTCTCAAAAAAAACCTACCGTCGGCGGCGTCGAGGGCGCCGTCGGTGCCTAAGGCAAAATTTTCACAGTTTCGCTCTGGTCCGAATGCGTTCCAATTTTTCTTCATGTATCCAATTTTTAAGTTGTTTCAAAGGTAAATAAGAATAGTAGAGCTTAATACTATCATAAACTAGGGAATAAACTCAAATAAAAACTACTATAATTACTATAAAAATAAAGATAAATATGGGTTGCCTCCTATAAAGCGCTTGGTTTAACGTCGTCAGCCCTACCTATTCAGGTGTTATTCAGGTTGACTGATCATTAAAACCTCTTTAATATTTGGTCTTTTGCCCTCATAATATGGTTTTAATCTATGTCCATTTACTTTAAATATATTTCCCATTTTCTGATCTTCAATTTCAACAGCTCTGTAAGTATAAACTTGAGTCACAGTAAATGGCCCTAACCAACGAGACTTCAATTTTCCAGGGAATAACTTCAGCCTAGTATTGTAAAGCAAAACTTCTTGTCCTGGTTCAAAGTTCTTTTATTTAATCTTCCGATCATGCCATAACTTTAATTTTTCTTTATAAATTATGTCGTTATCATACGATTCAATTCTTAATTCTTCCAATTTATTTAATTGTAACAATCTCTGCTGACCAGCATCTTTCAAATTATAATTGAATTCTTTAATCGCTCAATATGCTTTATGCTCCAATTCTACTGGTAAGTGACAAGTCTTTCCAAAAATTAGTCTCTAAGGGGGTCATTCCAATAGGAGTTTTATAAGCAGTCCTGTAAGCCCATAATGCAGTATCCAATCTAGAGGACCAATCTATTTTACTAGGGTTTACAATCTTTTCAAGTATTTGTTTAATCTCTCTATTAGAAACTTCAGCTAACCCACTGGTTTGAGGATGATAGGTAGTACAGATTATATGAATAATATTAAATTTTTCTACCAATCTTTGAATATATTTATTTTTAAAATGGGATCCTCCATCAGTGATAATCATTATAGGCATTCCGCATCTAGTGAAAATATTTTTCATCAAAAATCTTAAAACACTTTTAGCGTCACAACGAGGTAAAGCTTGTGCTTCAATCCACTTATAAACATAGTCCACTGCAATTAATATACATAAGTTCCCAAATGAAGGAATAAACGGTCCCATAAAATCTAATCCCCAAATGTCAAAGATCTCAACTTCCAATATGAAATTTAGAGACATTTCATTTCTTCTAGAAATATTGCCTACTCGTTGACATCGACCACAAGTTTTTATATATCTATAAACATCTTGAAATATGATAGGCCAATAAAATCTAACTTGTAAACTTTTAGAAGCAGTTTTATCAATCCCAAAATGTCCTCCAAATTCATAATCATGACATTTCTGAATGATCAGCTCAGTTTCTTCATAAGGAAACACATCTCCTCAGATCCTTACATTGTTTATATAAATAAGGCTCATCCTAAAAATATGTTTTTGCATTATGAATGAATTTTCTTTGTTGTTGCAATGTCAGCATAGGTGGCAAAATATCACCTACAAAATAGTTAACAATATCAGCATACCATGGTATTTTTCACTCATTAAAATTATAAATTTGTTAATCAGGGAAACTATCTGTAATTTCATTGTCAGTGTTAGATAATTCATGGTTTTCTAATCTTGATAAATGATCAGCAATTTGATTATCAGTTCCCTTTCTATCAATAACCACTAGATCAAATTATTGCATCAATAATATCCATGTAATCAACCTTAGTTTAGCATCCTTCTTTTGCATCAGATATTTAACAGCAGAGTGATGAGTATGCACACCACATTTAGCTCCAATTAAATAAGATCTAAATTTATCTAAAGCATATACAATTGCCAGTAACTCTTTTTCAGTAACAGTATAGTTAATTTGAGCGTCATTAAGAGTTTTACTAGCGTAGTATATAACTTTAAAAATCTTTTCATATGTTTGTCCAAGAACAGCTCCAATAGCATAATCACTAGCATCACACATCAGTTCAAATGGTTTCTCCCAATTAGGTGAAACTATAGTAGGGGCTGTGATTAATTTTTTCTTTAATAACTCAAAGGCATTTAAACAGCTTTCAGTGAATTCAAATTTCTTGTCCTTTTCTAAAAGTTTGCATAGAGGTTCAGTAATTTTTGAAAAATCTTTAATAAAACATCTATAAAAACCAACATGTCCAAGAAAACTCTTAATCTCTCTTACATTAGTAGGAGGTGTTAATTTTGCAGACTCCAATTTAGAACTAAATTAGTTCTTTCACATAACACCAAAACTTTTTCAAAATAATTTAAGTATGAGTCAAATGATGATCCAAATACAGAGAAATCATCCATAAATACTTCCAATCCATCATTAATTAACTTAGTAAATATAGACATCATACATCTCTGGAATGTTGCAAGTGCATTACATAATCTGAAAGGCATTCTTCAAAAAGCAAAAGTTCCAAAAAGACTAGAACATGTTGTCTTTTCTTGATCCTCAGGAGCAATAGGAATTTGATGGTAACAGGTATATCCATCTAAAAAATAAAAATATTTGTGTCCAGCAAGTTTATCTACTATTTGGTCTAAAAATGGTAAAGGGAAGTGATCTTTCCTAGTGGCAGTGTTTAATTAATGCAAATACACCACCATGTAACTTGTCTGATAGGTATGAATTCATTATTCTCTTTTATTTCAACAGTCACTCCTCCTTTCTTAGGAACACAATCAATTGGACTTACTCAAGCACTGTCTGAAATAGGATATATAATTACAGTGTCCAACCATTTCAAATTTTCTTTCTTAACTACTTCTTTCATCATTGGGTTTAATCTCCATTGTGGATCAACTCTTGGTTTATATTGTTCATCTAGTATAATTCTGTGTATACAGATCGAAGGACTTATTCCTTTAATATCAGCTAAGGTCCAACCAAAAGCTTTCTTAAATCTTTTTAATGTGTCCAATAGTCTTTGCTCTTGCAAATTATTTAATTCTGAAGATATAATAACAGGTAGTGTAGATGAGTCTCCCAGAAACATTTACTTCAAGTGGTTGAGTAATATTTTCAACTCAAGTTCAGGTGGTTTTATAATTGACAAAACTAGATTTTTATCAGCATTTTCTATAATATCAAGCATCTCAAATCTTCCCTGAACATAATGTAATTCTTCATTTTCTATTTCTTCCAAAATAACTTCATCGCTATCTTCAAATTGTTCTTTAAAATGTTCATTAATTAGATGTTCACTAATTTCCATGTGAAAACATTCATTATCTCTTTCAACAGCAGAGTATTTCATAAATTTTGCAATGTTAAAAGTCACTTCTTGATCGTTAACTCTCATAATCAATTCTCTTTTTTGAACATCTATCATAGCTTTTCTAGTAGCTAAAAACGGTCTCCCTAAAACGATAAGTATTTCTTTATCTTCCTCCATATCCAAAACAATGAAATCTACATGAAAGATAAATTTATCAACTTTGACTAACACATCTTCTATAACACCCTTAGGTTAAGTATCTGAACGATCTGCTAACTGAAGAGTTACAGAAGTAGTGAAACTTCTCCTAATCCTAATCTTTTGAAAATTGATAGAGGCATAAGATTAATGTTGGCTCCCAAATCACATAAAGCTCTTCCATAAAATTTTTCACCGATAGCACACGGTATGGTGAAACTATATGGATCTTTTAATTTTTTAGGAAGCTTTTTCTGAATAATTGCACTACACTCTTCCCTAAGTGCAACAGTTTCATTATCAGTGAACTTCCTTTTCTTGTTCATAATATCTTTCATAAATTCCACATAATTGGGCATTTGCTCTAAAGCTTCTACGAAGGGAATATTTACCGTTAATTTCTTAAGAATTTCTAAAAACTTGGAAAATTATTTATTCTATTTGTGTTACTTCAATCTTTGAGGAAACGATGGTGGAGATTTCTTCACAACAATTTTTGTTGGTGTAAGTGGATATTCTAAATCTGGGTATTCATGATACTTTTATTTTTCCGTATCTACTTTCTCTTTTTAAGTTTCTATTTCTTTCTGCACTCTTGTTTCCTATTTTTTTCCACTTTGTAACTGTATCACTTTTATTTTTTCTTTTCCTTGATCTTTAGAATTTGGTTTCATAGTACTAGGAAAAGTTCCTAATATTCGGTTACTAATCGCAGTACTGATATGCCCTAATTGATTTTCAATATTCTAAATAGAAGTTCCTTGATTTTGTAATTGATATACTTGAATTTGTAATTGAGTTCCTTGATTCTGCAATTTTTGACCCATGTTTAATATCATCTCTTCCATAGATAACTTCTTTTCCTTAATTTGAGTGTTACTGTTAAATCTTGGAGGATAAGAAGGTCTATAATTAACATATTCTTAGTTAAATTAATTTCCTAATGGGTTTACTGGATTGTTCGCCCATTGTTGATTTGTAGGAGAATTGTTATTCCAATTAAAATTTGGATGATTCTTCCAACCTGGGTTATAATAGTTCAAATAAGGGTTGTTGGGTCTATTAATAGTATTTAAAGTCTCATACGAAGGCTGAACATCCACAAATTGCCCAGATGAATTCTCTTCTATCATAGTGGGTGTTGGAGAATAATTCATTCCATAATGATCTAATTTCTTTGATATTGCAGCAATCTGCAAAGCTAACATAGATATTGAATCAGAATCATGGATACTAGCTACTCTTTTAGGATTTACCCTTTCAGAAGGCCATTGAAAATTGTTGGTAGCCATCTCTTCTATTAACGAATAAGTCTCATCAAAAGGTTTTGACATTAAAGAACCACCAGCCGCAGCAACTATAATCAATCTAAGTGATCCCACTAATCCATTATAAAAAGTTTGGATTATCAACCAATCTGGTAACAAATGATGAGGGCACTTCTTAAGAAGATCTTTAAATCTCTCTCAAGCTTCATGTATCGACTCTCCATCAATCTGACAAAACGATGTTTTGTCATTTCTAAGTTTAGCAGTTTTTGATGGAAGGAAATATTTAGATAGAAATTTCTGTGAAAGTTCTGCCCAAGTTCTATTAGATCCAGGCCCTAACAAATTAGCCTTATCCCTAAGTGAAAAAAGAAAAAGTCTAAATCTAACAGCATCGTTTGAAACTCTGTCATATTTAAAGGTAGCACACAGTTCTAAAAAAACTAGCTAGGTGTAAATTAGGATCTTCATTTGGTGTACCTCCGAATTGATTATTTTTTACCATTCAGATAATAGCAGGTTTAAGCTCAAATGAATTAGCAGCTACATCAGGATTTTGGATAGATAAGTGAATTTCATCCGTTGTAGGATTTGCATAATCTCTTAGAGTTCTAGGTTGTTGTTCATTTTTTGTTCCTTGACTGTTCACTTTTCCATTATGTCATGATTTCTAGGTTCTCTTCTCAGTCTTCTAATTTTTCTAACAGTGCGTTCAAATTTTGAAATGTAGGGTATAAGATTTTCAGGTCCAAATTTACACGTACAATTGAAATCAGTACACAGAAAAACAGTAACCAAATATGAAAATAAGTTGTAATTCAAGTAAAAATTTTCTAATAGTCCAAATTTGTCCGTTACTCTAATTACGATTCTTGTTTACTCCCCGACAACGGCGCCAAAAACTTGACAGTGACTTTATATATGCTTAAAAATACAAGTATTTAATATTACTGCTATAGATTTAATTCCTCAGCAACGGTACCAAAAACTTAATAACAGTTATAGATTTGATAAAGATGTATATATTAAATATTCAAAAATGGTAAAGTACACTTATCAACACAAGTATACGTGTCACTCAAGTAATATAGGGCTCTAATGAAGTCCTAGATATCGATCCCACATGGAGAAATATTAGAACTATGAACTAAGAATTTAGAAAATTAAGACTTAATCACAACAATATAATTCAAATTGATTATTTGTCACTAATAGGCAATTGAAATAAATATGTAATTTTAATAACTCTTAAATAACTAATTATACTAATAAAGTTTATAATGTGATATTCAATATATAAGAAAGCATCCTTCTCCTTATCAAAAAATTATAGTGAATTGATAAAGTGAATCAGTTCAAATTGTATTGTGTCAACTAGGAGCATACCTATTCTTTACTCTTTAGTCCAGGCATAAATAACATTGACTAATTCTATGCTTTGTTACTGAATCAGCGACTAGGCTGGGAGGATACCGGCTCTCACTTTGGAGCTTCCATGTTCCCCTCTTCTGAGTGCTAACATCTACACTTCAGCACCCAAACGATAGGACCAAATTAGGGATTTTAGTCTGTCACTCTAAAATCTCCAATTCTACGCCCGATAATATTATTTCCCTATTTATTTGCACCCAACTTCTAAGGGTTTTAACCTCCCTGCACTTTAGTTGTAAAACTCAACATATTTTAAGAAATCAATTGGTCAGATTGAAAGTAAATTAAGATCGGAGTGAAAAGATCATCACAATTTCTTTAACATTTTCAAGGCTCAACCAATTCAAATCACCATTTCACAAATCTCAAGACAAGGAGAAATATAGAGAAAACTACTCAGAACTCATGCGGAAGACACAACAAAACAAAGAATTCATATATAAAATCAAAGTCATACAAACTACAACAAGTAAATAACTTATCTCTAATTTCTCCCCAAGAAAACTCCTTCAAGTTCCTCTGAATCTCTTCCTTTCTTTACAGCACACAGAATTCCTCTTCGAAGCAGCAAGAAGGAAAAAATTTCTCACTTTCCCTCCACTCTTGCAATCTCTCAAAGAATTCCTCACAATTTAAACTCTCTACACTTATTTCACACTTCAATTTTGAGTCTGCCCCCTCTATTTTCGGCCAAAATCTTCTTTTAAACTTATGGATGAGCTTTCCCAAGAATTGCCTAAGCATCCCTTCAAAATTTGTCCTCATCGAAAGCCTAGTTGGTCATAACTGCCGAGCTCGCTGTCGGCGGCCTCGAGAGCGCCGTCGGCTGACCTTCTTAATGAATTAATTCTAGAGTCTCGAGAAAATCTCGTCGTCGGTGGGGCCGATGGCGGCGTCGCACCCTAGTTCAATTTTTCACATTTTGGTCCTTTTTTGCTTCAAATTTGCTCCTTTTCGCATCTTTTTTTCTCCAATGACCCTATTTCATCATTTCTGCAACA
>NEWO01000506.1:280771-297031 GCA_003013225.1 Phalaenopsis aphrodite | reverse complement strand
AGAGAGGAGAACAATGTGGAAATATTTTCACGTTTATTTGATGCATATATTATTTTTAATTAATTAAATGATATTTTTCTTATTTTGATTCTCCATTTTCATAGACATTTCACCATGACCTGATCTTTGAGGCTTCGATTCCATATGTTATGAGGATTCTTTTTCTGATTTTTTCAAGATTAGGGGAGATCTCTAGGCATAAATATTTAATTTTCAAGTAAATGGTCTTTGTTTTGGTATAAAAATTATAATAATTCAAATAATAATAAAAAAAATACAAAACTTATTTTGGTAGGTTCACTGTGGTTAGAGGATATTAGAAAAAATATAAACTTGATTTAACTCATTGAAAATAATCTGCATTGTCGCTAACCCTAAAAATGAAAAGAAAATTAATTTGGAGTAAATATAAATATAAATGTCATAAAAATCACTATCCACTATAATTTAATGTCAGGGGAGCTCCCTATAAAAATATCAAGTCAATTGAAGTTAATTTAATTACTACAATGAATTTTTATGATAAAATAACATTTTTGATATTAAAATAATTATAATAATTAAAATACAACTTAAGAAATTATAAAATTGTTTTTGGGAGTTCTCTGTTACTAGAGGAACCTAAGAAAAATAAAATTTGAATTAAAATAAATACTTCATCTTTAAGCTATTTTTGAGCTTTTAAATAATTAAAAATGAATTAAAAATCATAAAATTTAGAAAATTGTAAAAACACACTAAAATATCACATTTGACTTGCTGATCAACTAGAACTAAATAAAATAATTTTCCTAATCCTTTAGGTCAAAATATTAATTTTAAAAGCTTAAAAATGAATTTTCTTTAATTTCTCACTAAAATAAATCCAATAATTAAAATATAAATCACAAAAATCTGGAATTTATTTCTTTGGTTCCCTGGACTCAGAGAGATTTAATAAAAATATAAAACTTAATTTTCCACTTAAATATTATTTTATAGTTAATTAATGCTAAAAAATAACAAATAATTTTAATAATTAAATTAATTCCTTAAAAATCATGAAAATTGGTTCAGGTTCTCTAACCTAGGTGAACCTCCAATAACTTTCTTAAGGATAGAGGTTTTATTTTAGTTGAGTTATTAAATTTTCATTGTAAATCCTTATTTTTGCATTAAAAATAATTATAAAAATAAAATAAATTCAAAAAAATCACATTTTATCCTTAACCCATGAGTGAGGTAACATAAAATTTTCAAGTCAATTGAGTCTAATTTAATGAATTATGGGTATTAAGGCCTTAGGGACAAAAGAGTAATTTTGGAATTTAAGGCTTAATTAATATTTAAGCTTAACCAATGGACTAAGTGAGCAGTAAATAATCTTAATTGATATATTTTGATGACTGAAATATGGAAGGGATAAATTATAGTAACTAATCTCATTTTGGTCTTATAAATGATAAATTTGTAATTCCTTAAAATTAATGAAATTTGGAAGAGTATTTAAATAAGGAGATACTAAGGTGAGCGGTTTGACTTTGGAAGATCATAATTCAATGATTTGAAGCCCCCAATTAATAGTTTTAAAATGATTTATAATTCATGATAAGGATTAAGAATATAAATATTGAAAATCTTTTTTTTTAATTTACAAATCTACCCATTAAATCTTAAGGGCTTAGTAGTGAGCTAGGCTTAATCAAAATTTTGTCTAATGAGGTTTATAAAGTAACCTATAATTAATTTAAAACCTTTCAAAATACTACAAGCCCATTCTTTAAAAATCAAATTAATTAAATTCCTTAATTGAGTTGAGATGCCTCTAAGGGTCTTTACCTGTATAACTCATAAATGAGACATCAAATGATAATTACCCTACAAAACATTAAATTCACTGAGCATAAGGGTGTTAACTGGATGAAGTATATAGTAGACATAATAAAGCCAAAATGAACTCTAGATAGTTTCAGGGACTATGAAATGTTTAGGGTATTACCCGAGACTTCTTCATGATCCTTTGGAAATCTTGAAGGACATCTGCAATTATTATGATTTGCTTAATAAAATCATCATCAAATTTTGGAACCACCAAAACATGACATAGAATCTGGTAGATACCCCTCAAGCTTGTATTTTCTCCTTTCTAAACATGTTTTAATTCCTACAGAAGTTATATATATATGTGTGTGTGTGTGTGTGTGTGTGTGTGTGTGTGTGTGTGTGTATGTGTGTGTGTGTCTTGTAAGTACTAAACTTTCAGGTGGAGAAATAAGAGAACTCGCTAGGTACGCTTTTATAGTTTGTAGTGCTTTCTTTTCTCGTACTTTTTACACTGTACTTTATACTTATAAACTTGCATGATAAACAACAATGTCACCCAACATGAAAACTAAAACTGCTAGGATAGCCACAAAACTAAAATAAAAAATCAAAACTAAAATCAACCAAGATAAAATTTACCATCACAACATTCAAAATATAAGATAACTCAAAATTTAATCACAAACATCACAAAATAACAATTGCAACTAAATTAAGACGTCTTTATCGAATGATCGGGAATCCCTTGGAGGAGGTAACCTACGGTTGATAACGAGATTTCCCACGGTCTAAATGAAAGTACGAAATTCATTAAGTTGAGTTTAGTAAATTCATTTAGACTAAGTGAATCCGAAAGAAAATAGTGATACCATAATGAGGGAACTGTAGGATCCTAACTGGTGTCGTCTAATCAACTTTAATATGCCCCATAATATTTAAATGACCATAACCATAGGGACATTTGATTTAACATCATAACTTGACACATGAGAAAACTTAAACTCACCACGACGAGGAGCTTGGAGCCAGCATTATGGGCAGCACAGTCATCCTCATCAGGAAGGGGATCTACGACAGCATATCTTTCCTTAGAATTAAAATAACAAAGCCATAGGATTTCGAGGTTATCTACCTAGTGCGACATAAATCCTCAACCTTCTCTTTAGGCCTTTTGTATAGCTCTGCTGTACAATATAAACTCTAACTCGTCTTAGGATTCCGAGGTTGTCGTTCGTCACAACCTAAATCCTCATATCTTTCAGGCTATTTGTGTGATTGTTTCACATGAATGTAAGCTCTAAATTAATAAAATAGGCATGATGAAACATTTAAATATTTCTCCTCAAAATTGAAGTCAAACAATAGGATAGACTAGGAAGTCATCGACGTTCTCCTCCGAATCTATGACACCCCATAATTCTCTCTCTTTTGGATTCTACAATAAATGTTCCAAATTTAAGTCATTTTCCTTTCACATCTCTTTGTCCGATCTCAGCGAAAAGTCCTATTCTTTTGACCTCTTTGAATATAATATTCTCTGTTTTTTATCGAAAATTTTCTTAGATGAGTTCGGTTATCTAAGATGTAATTAAGTATAGGGGTTTGCCCTTATAGGAAGCTTTTCCAAACCCAGCTTAATATAAACTCTATTTAATTCTTCTTATTAAACAGGGAACTTGTCGACAAAAAAAAAAAAAAGTTTTCGCAGACCAAACGGATGTCATATATTTCTTAGTTTATTTAATCGAGTCTCACCCTCAAGTATTGTGTTTATCTTTCGGGATAGATACATGATTTGAGGTATATTATTATTTCATTTAAACTATGGAAGATATGAGATCAGTTTGATTTCATATTTTTCTAAACTTATATATATATATATATATATATATATATATATATATATATATATATATATAATGTCTTTCCGAAGCGGGCGACAAGACTTCAATTCCGGCGGCCAACTGCTTTCAACGGGCAACTCCACAACCAAAATAGTGTCGACATTGACTGATTAATTAATGATTGAATCCAAAGGTAATCCGAATTGGTTTGGATCAGAATATGCGCGTTTGATATTCGGGCAAACCCAGTCTTGTATGCTACTTTACAGAGTTTTTAACGATACTATTTCGAGTCAAGTTGGAGTTCGCTAGAAATAGACTCGTAATCTACTCAAATAGATTTAGTGCAGCTCGAAATTGGCTTGTGGCTCGTTGTATTCAATTTCAAGTTGTGCCGATTTGAAATTGAATCAAGCTTAATCCGGCTCGAAATCGAAATGATCCGACTCAAATTGAGTTATTGGGGTCTGTTTCAGCTCGGAATCAGCTCGATCTGACTCAAAGTCGGAACTTACTAGCTCAAATTAAATTATTTGGATTCTTTTCAATTTAAAATCAACTCAAATTAATTCGTGATTCATTAATTTTGCTAATTTTCATACCGTTGTACATATAATTTTTATAAATTTAAATTACAAGGAGCCTATCTAAAATTAATTTTCGTACAATTAATCTTCGAGCTAAATTCACGGCGCCTGTACTACCGCCACTAGGGCAACTAAAATTTTTTCCGTGTTGTCTTCTCCGAAGTATAACAACGTTCCAGTCTGCATCTTTCAACATCCTTAACATGACATGGCCGGCGCATGGCTACGTGTCTGCCAGGACCTACTTCGAACCGGCGGTCGCCTTCGCCTTCGCGGCGTGTACCCTGGCCGTTTGTCTCGTGGAACCGCGTTTTCCTCGTCTCTCATCCCGTTAACCCAGCTTAGATATCGATCTGATTCGACAGCTACGTCTGCCTCAATTCAGAACCAGAAGGTGGTGACGACGGGGAGGGTCTCCGAAGGCGACGAAGATGTTGCCGATTCTCCGCACCAGCGCACCTCTTTAAACGATGCCGAGATTGCTAAATTTTCAGCCATTGCGGAGACCTGGTATTGTACATATAATCTATCTCTTTTCATACTGTATTTTTGTGATTCAATTTTTTATTTATTAGATTGTAGTTCAATTTATTCTATGAGACTATTTGAAAGAAGTTGGAAGATTTAGGCAATGGAAGGGATGTCTCAGTAGAAGTAGTCTGAAATATGTTATGCATAAGCTGCTACAGCTTGGGGTAAAAATGTAACTTGATATTTTTTATGGTAGCAGAATGCAAAAAATCCCTGGGAGAAGTGCTATTTTAATGAAATTTTATGATTGATCATAATAGTTGCTGGATCATGATTGCGAATGGTGGTGTAACAAGTTTATGTATCTTGTTCAATTATGGGAGAGGGTAGGTTAAGATGTATTACAAAGATTTCTCATAATCAATTTGGATTTATGCTGGGCAGTTCTACCATGGAAGCTGTACATTTATTGAGAGGTTTGATGGAGAGGTTCATTTATTGAGTGGTTTGATGAAGAAGTTTAGAGATAATAAGGAGGATCTACATATGATTTTTATTATTTAGAAAAAGTTTACTATAAGGTTCCAAGTGATATCCTTTGGAGAGTTCTTGAGAAGAAATGTGTTGATATGATTTATGTTAAAGTCATTAAAGATATGTATTCAAGAACTGTTACTTGTGTTCGAACAGAAGGAGGATTGACCAAATATTTTCCTATTTATGTTGATTTACATTTTGGTTTAAGCCCATTTCTTTTTTCTTTAGTTATGGATGGTCTTACTAAACACTTGCAGGAGGATGTACCTTGGTGTATGCTTTTTGCTGATGATATCCTTCTTGTGGATAAGACAAGAGAAAAAGCTAAGGAAAAGCTTGAATTATGGAGGTCCACCTTGGAGTCTAAAGGCCTTCGTTTAAGTAGAATTAAAATTGAATACATGGAATGTAATTTTATTAGTAGTAGCTCTAGTGACAGAAATGCAACTATGGGTGATCAAATTATTAAAATGTGTGAACGCTTTAGATATTTCGGGTCTGTTGTACAAAGTGATGGTGATATTGATGGGGATATTATTAGTAGAATTCAAGTTGGTTGGTTGAAATGGAGGAATGGTTTGAGCTTATTATGCGATAGAAAAGTACCGCTTATATTGAAAGGAAAATTTTATAAGATGGGGGTGAGACCTGCAACGCTCTATGGCGTTGAATGTTGACTTTAAAAGAGAAGCATAAAACTAAGTTAAGTGTTGCCTAGATGAGAATGATTAGTTTGATGAGTGGCTTTACACTTAGAGACAAAATGTGAAATGAATATATCCTTGATAGGGTTGGTATAGCTCCAGCGACAGAAAAAATTAGAGAGAGTCTTCTTAGATGGTTTGGTCACATTAAGCGTCGACCATCTAATGATCCGATTAGAAGAGTGGACATTTTAGGTTCGACTTATGTTTAGAAAGGCAGAGTAGACCTAGGTTGACATGGGCATATTGTATAAAAAATGATCTTAATTTACCAGAACTACATAAAAAATATGACACTAAATAGGACACAATGGAGAAAATGGATTCATGAAGCTGACTCCACTTAGTGGGATAAAGTTTTTGTGGTTGTTGTTGTTAGCCTAACTGCGTGTTCCCATAGTATTTTCATTTTTTAAAATGTGCTTTTGCAATCTTAGAAAAATTGCTATCATGCTTACGCTTCACATTGGTCTTGATGATGCGTATGCCTTGACTAGGCTCAGCACGCCTCACTAAATCAAAGGTCCAAGCTTTAATTTTTGGGATTTGAGTTTCAAAAAAAATTATAATTTCTATTATAAATTCAATAATACCCTAAACATCATTTAATTATTTCCTTATACCTAAACCTAAACTAAAGAAATCGAGAACCTCTTGAATGCAATCCATGCTCAAACATAGTCTTGTATGTTGTATGGTGTTGCTGCTTAGCCACATGCCAACATCACCATTGGTGCTTCGCCATCCATGCTCCACCACCTTTGCTTTTCTTATCAATAACCCATCTACATTTTTTTTCTTTTTTGGAACTTTTTTCTTTGTTTTTTACTTGATCATTTTCATTTGAATTTTCTTTTTTGAAATGAAAATTTTCATCTTAGATTTTTTTTTTAATTGGTACGAGATTATGAGAAAAGCTTAACAAGAAATATAAAGACTCGTCATGCAAGTATAGTGGCGTGCAAGTGAAAATTGGAGGGAGAATAAAGATTTACAGTTATTTGAAGTTCAATTATTGTGTTAAAAGTTATATAACCATAATAAAACTAATTTTTTTTATCCTCATAAGAATGTTACGGAATGTGCCGAAGTGCCTGAGGAGATGGAGATTTATGCCTATATATACAAGAGTCATCTCATGCCAAAGTATTTAGCATAATTATAATTTGATAACAAAGGTGATAGCAGTTCTTATTATGTTAGTGGGTCTGGTGATAAAAAATCCTCTTTGTTTGTCGTAAATATCATTTATAAGTGTAAGCCAACCTATAGATTAATGTATGATGAATTTGGTAGATAAAAGAATGATGGTATCAGGATAGCCCATCGAATGCCTTAGTAAAATGTAAATGAGGCTCATAAGTGTGTCTGTATAAATATGAGAAGATTTTTATATTAAATTGTAATTCCATTTAATGTGGCAATTTTTCTTATACTATATGACAAGATCTTATTCCTTAAGTAGCATTGTTGAGACCTTAAACCTTTATCTATGTGTGAACTTAAAACTTGGCTTTTAAGGAGAAATTAAATAGCAATGAGAAGGATGCTGAGGTGATATTTGAATATAGAATTTATAACAAAGAAATATTAATAGTTACAATCATGTCTAATGGTTGATTTTATTAAAAATAGAAACTTTATCAATATTCTAATAGGCATTGACTATGATTCTATTGTTTTTAAATTCATTAATCAAATTTGGTGAAGGATTCAAAGTACATTTTCAGACTAATTGATGAAATTATATACGAGATTTGAGAGCATTTAGGATTCTAAGTTGTTTTTGATAATATTTGTATTTATAAGATTGCTGGAAATAAGTTGATGTAAAAGAGAGATTGTTTTTCATGGATTCAATATTTCGCAGATTGTGTTGAATTATCCTTAGGAAATTTAGAGAGTTGCGTCAACATAAGAACTCTTTGACTATAAGCAAGAAAACTAGCAAATTCATTATTGTCATAGTTTGGCTAAAAAAAAAAACTCTTTAAGAGTAACATCTTCTATATTTGCTATGACAAATTTGATGTAATAAAGCATACTGGAAGTAAGTTAATTTTTGAAGGCTATCTTCATCTCCAAATAGTGATTAAATTGTGTTTCGGCAAAAAAATTAAGTTTAATGATTCTAGTAAGATCGGTTTGAGAGATATATTTTGGTTATATTAGATATAACATGATACTACAAAAAATAAAGCTCTTGTTCATGCTTTCAGAATGGTTGATACATAGAAAAAGATGACTATAAGTTTTATTTATAACATACAAGATGAGGTAAAGTGTTGATAGCACATAACTTAGGTGTTGATAAGTCCAACATATCTTGGGTGGTGATAAGTCCAAAAACAAGAAAATCATTGATGAGGTGTGAGAGTTTTAGTTGCATTGATAGTTACACATCATAGGCTATTTTTTGAATATTAAATATCAAAATGCTTAGAATAAATCATTCAATCTTGTGATTTAATTTGGTTTGAACTATTGTATTGTTAGATTAGTTATTAAATCAACTGAGAGGGCAAATGCTGAATATTAACTTCCAATATTCATAAACAAGGAATGACTTCTTGGATTATAATTAGCCAAAGATATCATAGCTAAATATTCTTTTGATTACTTTTAGCATTTACTAGTTAAATTCTACAAATTGTGGAATTAATTGAGATATATATTTGATTAGGGGGCCGTAAATCAAGCCATAGTACTATATCTTTTGTCAATTTCCACAACTAAGGAATTAGTTGATGAGTTACATTGGTCAAGAATACTTTGGAAAATGTATTTATGTTTGAAATCCCATCAAATCATAATGACAACAACTGATTTTTTTCAAAATGACATTTTGAACTCTTGAGGGTCATTACGAATTTCTGTCAATGCCCTTTAGTTTAACATACATGATAAGTGATATTTTTTGTCCATATTTTTTCCTTTCTGTTTGGGTATATTTTTTTTTTGATATTTTGGTATATTTCAAATGACTTTTAGAAAATGTTTCACTTTTGTTTAGTATTGTAATCACTTCAAACATATATATTGGTTTTCATGAAGGGTGTGCTTTTTGCATTAATATAAAATCAAAAAGCTACAAAAAAAAGCTTTAGATCTACACAAAAGTAATTTGGTCAGCGTCAGCCTCTACCACACTAAAAAAGGTGGGTCACAAGTGTGACTATCCCAAACAAAGGACTTAACCAAAGCGAGCCGGGAACAAAAATGGGCTGGTTTGTTACATTTTCTTTGTTTAATAAAGAAAAACACTTGTTTGAAATAAAAAAGGAAACACTAAATTTGGTTCATCCCCATCATGCCGCAGCCAACTCTTGGTCTTCATGCTATCCTGAAGAAAAGTAATGACATTTGCACTGCCACCTTCATTGATAATCCCCTTGGTTTCAAGCATTTAAGCTTCCATAAGCAAGCTGAGGAAGAGAGCAGCCGCAAGCTCCACTTGGGAGCTATCCCAATGTAACAATATTTTCCCTGTGCCAAAATAACCTTGCTATCTTGTTGACCTCACTTTTGTGAGGTCTTTTCTTCTCCTCCTTAGAGCCTAGGTTCTAGCTCTAGAAATTCCTATGGACCATCTTAGAAAACTAGAATTGAGACTCACCTNAATCGTGAAAACCTAAACTTTGAAATCTTGAAAACAAAACCACCTGATCTTAATCGAGAGTCTTCTTAAGTGATTTCAATCATTTAAGATGTAATTAACTATAGGGGCTTGCCTCTATAGGGAACCAGGAACCGAGATAAAATAAACCCTATCTAATTTTATGTTAGATAGGGGAACTTGTTGGCCTTTTTATAAAAATTATGTCGCAGACCAAACGGATGTCACAAATTGTTTAGTCTAGATGATTGAATCCCTATTACAAGTCATATATTTATTCTTCGGGATAAATGTATTGCTTGTAGTATTGTATTAAATCATCTAAACTATTTAAAAGGTGAGACTCGTTTTGTCTCACTTATTTAAAAAAAAAAAAAAAAACTAAAAATGTTACTTCTTTCAAAAAGTTATATTTATATTTAAATTATTTTTAAAATCACGAAATCATCACTTTTTCAAATCACGAAGGTTGGACAATAAAACGGCCGACACATCTTCATCTTGAATCACCACTCCAACACTAGCCTTATTGTTGGGGAGGAGAGCACCATAAAAGTTGGCTTTTAAGTGCTTTTGTTAGAAAATAAATGGAATATTATTTTGACACATGGAGCAGACCAGCAGTGTTTGATCTTTCAAATTTGAAAACAGTTTAGTCACACGACAATGACCAAAATCATTGAACTAGTTGAGGGGCTTCTTGGATTTAACTAGCTATTATCAAGCATTTGTTCAACATAAAGAGGCTATTACTTTGCCCTATTGACCAATTTGTTGGTGAAGGATAAATTTTGTTTGCAGTGCAAGTGGTTTTTGTGAAATTACTTTGTTAGTTTTAAATTTTCCAGATTTTCCTTGCCTTTTTATAGTTTAAACACATGCTTCTCAAATTGTGATTGGCACAGTCTTCATATCACCATCAAACCCTTTTTCATATTTTGACAAGAAATTACCCCTGATAATGTGGAAAATTTAATTGATGCTCATGAATTGCATCCTATTATCGAGGCAGTTGGCTGCTGGCGTAGTTTTTTGTTGGGAAATTACTTTGCATAACATATGCTGAAAGTAAAACGTTTGCATTCAATGATATACAAAGAAACAAATAATATAGTTCTTACTCTTGTTGTAGTGGTTTGGTATACTTCAAGAATCAGATCATCTGAGTTCCAACATTAAGAAAATTCTATAATGATTGAATTGCAGTGCAGTCCTATTTGCAGTTATAGGGGTTTTTGATGAATGATGGCACAATTAATGGTTTGATTCCATTGGATCAAAGTGATACCAAGCAATTTATTTGTGCATCTCTTATATGCCAATACACAAAATATGATTGCAAATGACCAATATGTCTATCATAGCCATTTCTCAATCCACGCATGTTGTGCGAAGACAGATCTATATATTTATAATGTCTTATATGCCAACATGCAAAACATGATTGCACGGTTTCATGGATAGGCTTTTAAACCACACTCATATTTCTGCTCTTTATAATCCAATTTCAAATTTTATAGTCACTACAACATCTTTTTCATATATTTATAATTTACATGGCATCCCAAGTACACTTTTCTCCGATCGTGACCTCATTTTTATGAGCTTATTTTAAAAAGAATTATGTTTGTTTAGTGTGACTATGAATCATAGTAGTGCTTATCATCTGGAATTTGATGGACAAACTTTTGTTACAAACGAAGATTAAAGTAGTAATTGATCAATTTTGTAATGTACACACCCTCATAATGTGTGAAATTTAATCCAAGGGGTGAATTATCATATAATACTTGTACATTTTCTTGCACAGGAATGTCACCATTATTTGTACCTTGTGGTAGGTCTCCTCCTTCTAACCTTTTTTGTGAGGCTCATAAATTTGTCATTGTAGCCCTGGGTGCCTTGTTAAAAAAAAAAAAGGTAAAGTACTCTTAAAAATTATGTGAAACTTTGTTAAATAGTCAAGATAGGATGAAAGAAATGGCCAGCAGAAAATTTCGTAAGATATTGGTAAAATTTCAACCATATGAACAAACATCTATAACTGATCATTCTATTAGCAATCTTAATCATTGCTAATATGTTTTTCTTCATATAAAGGCACGAGTGGAATTAGTTGTGTACAAATGAAAATTAACAGCACAACTAAAGCGCATATGGTATTTCATGTGCTTTGTTTGAAGCCATTTCAAGAAGATTCGACATTGCGTCTTTTGGCATTACTATCTGTAGTATACAAAAAACATTCTTGGCACAATCATTAATTATTCTCATTCAACAATTCATTTTCCAGGGTAGTTGGCAGCTATTACAAATATTGGTTCAATGGAAAGGGATATTGCCAAAAGCCGTATATTTTGTTGCCTTAGAATAATTAAATTTTGTTATCTAGACTTTGACCTTGAGGGCAAGATTTTATTGATGGCGGGAGTAATGCTGTGAACTTTCTCTTTTTATTCAAGGGTCAGAAGAACTACTAAATGGATGGCGAATTGTTATTGAGATCTGAATAGGGGAATAGTGGTTAAGGCTAACTAACCACAGTGGAGAAGGAAACAATCTTATTTGGAAGGAATCAAAAGCAAAGATGCTAGCTAGTCTATTAGTTGCAGATCTGTTAATAAGACTGTCGTGATAGTTGGTTAATAAATGAGTGATGAAATAGTTGCAACTGTTTGTTTGTTAGCAACCGAATGCCTGATTTGAATAACTGCAACCAATTTGAACGATTAGAAATAAAGCTTTTATTGATGAAATTGGGCTGGCAGCCAAGATAATTTTTATTCAACTCTTCCTTTCCTCTTCTATTTTATTAATTTCTTTTTCCCTCTGTTTGGGTTTTGGCCCGGGAGAGCTGGAGCTTTGAGCAGCTTGAATTTCTCGTTTGAGGTTATAATTCTCAACATAAAGTGTTAGACACATGTCAAATATCCATATTACCACTTATTTCTAAAAACTGCATATGTTATTTGTAATATTATATTTGAATTTACTAAAAGCGTCTTTATGAAGTATAGCAGGATGATGGTGAGGGTCAAGGTGCTTGGAAATCTGTTTGTTAGAGAAGGGTTTTTTGATACTGGGCATGTGAGTTGATGGTAGATGGAGGAGGGTTCATGATAAATTTGAGCGGAACCATTAAACAGAATCATGCCAACGAATTGTGAAAAATTGGGTTGAGTCAGGGCAGAGAAGTTTTTGAAATAATAGAAATTTAATAAAAGTAAATTATTTGTTAAGAAAGATCAAAGGAAGTTTTGTAGGAAGTTTGGCTGCTACTACTAAAATCATCATCTTCATGAGGATGATCCTTATCTCAACTATTTATTATTAGTTTTATGAATTCTCTCTCTCTCTCTCTCTCTCTCTCTCTCTCTCTCTGTTCACTTCTTTTGAATGTTAAAAAAAGAGCTAAATTCTGCTCTGCCCCATTTGTAGCCAAGTTATTTTTAGCCTCCATTTTTCCACTATCAATCTGAGCTGGGTCTACCCATGCTTAAATTCAAAATATTGCCATCATGTTCTAAATGCATAGTCTATTCGTGCAGAGCTTATGAGGAATTGCACAGCGTAGAAAAACATAGATGGAACAGAGGCAAGAGGGAATGAATGGTAGGACTTGCACTTTGATCGAATAAATTAAAATATTGTTTTATATTGCTTTTTATTATTGCCAAAGTTAGTTTATGGACGAGGAACACGTGATTTATAAAAACACTTCTGAAGTTCTCTCGTGTCAGTGTTTACCAACAAAAGAAGAAAGAAAAGAAGCAAAACTGGAATAACTTTCTCTAGCATGCTTAGGAAATAATGCTTGATCCAACTTTTATCCTTGTTTTATTCTTTTGAGCGCATTGATCTTGTTGTGGTGACATTGTAGAGTGAGCTGTCTAAATTTTATGTTAATTGAGCTACAAATCTACTTTATTTTAATGTCTTAAAACACTTGTTAGTATGCATCGCCAATTGTTGTTTGCCAGACATAATTATGATTCTATAGATCTATTTCTAGCAATGAATGCTTGTGATGTCCTTCACATGTGGAGTGCAGGTGGGACTTTGAAGGGCCGTTCAAACCATTACACATGATGAATCCTACTCGACTGTCTTTCATTCGGTCCGCTCTTTGTCGACATTTCAGGTTTGGTGAAATCACATCTTTCTTAAAAAGATTGTGACATCTAGAGAAAAAAAAGTATTATACTGGATTGTTTCATTATTTTAGAAAGGAAACATGTAATTTTCTGTTATTCTACTTGCACTATACATCTTTCTTACTTCTTTCATTTTACAATTTTTAAATGAATATATAACATACCAAAATGCGCCTTTTTAGATCCTGAAACCTTGCTTATAAATTACCTAGCTTTGTTTTACTCATTGTTTGCTAAGCTGCAAATGTTGTTTATGTATCAATTTTAACTTGTTATTCAATCTAGTCTAGGCCTACTACTCTAAGGACTCTCACATCATTCGCATCATTGTCGCTTGATTCCTTATCCCTTTTGTGAATCTGATTAATCTATTTCTTCTTTTGCGGGATATTCTAATTGTAACCATTGTTCACTTTAGTTTTGCTTTTTGACTGTCTTCTTTGTTGTTCTGTACTAATATCATGCTTGATATATAAATGTTTTCCTTTATTTGTTGTGTTGTAGTTCTACTTAAGAGAATCACAGATCGCACCTTGTTTGTCTTGCTTTTATTTAGTATTTTTGGATGTCTTGCTTTTATTTAGTATTTTTGGATAGCATTTTTGCGAGACAATGCATGCACAAATTTTTAAGCAAATTTTTAATTCATGCATACACATCCCTTTATTAAATCGATATTCTTCATTTTTCAAAATGAATATTTTGTGAGTTGTTTCTCTTTTATTCTCCCTTGAAATGATTGTATGCATATATTATAACTACACACATAATATTTTTAATTTCATTTCGAGGGCACAACTTTAATTTTTTTAAATATTTAGATTTTGTATTACTCATACTTTAAGTGCTGCTTCACAATTAACTTTGAAACTACCAAGTTCTAAAAATGAGTTCTTAAAACAATTTCATCATATCTCACAAATTCTTTTTTTGAAATGCTTTTCAGAAAAAATCCATTTAGTATTAGACCTTTTGAAGGGTTAAAAATTATAGATGTTGGATGTGGAGGTGGCATTCTCTCTGAGGTATGTTTTTGTACAATTGATTTATAATAATGAAGCATTTTTGAAAATAGTATTTTAGTTGGTAGTTCTTATTTTTACTTGCAACTTTCCTACCTGAAACCTTCAAAATCTTTCCCAAGCTAATTGGGCTGAGTCTTGGAAACCATTGTTAATGAAAATATTTTAGTTCTCTCTCTTTGTATGCTTTAGTGCTTATAGAGGCTGCCTTTCCTTATACTATTTTAATGATCTTAGGCTACTAGTCTTGTGATATTTAGAGTTCCTTCTTTTCTATAAATAGAAATCCTATCAAATGAGTTTCCACTTATATAAAGCAGTTGTGTATTTATTTTACGCACAATACACAAAATCAGTCATGTACTTAGATTACTGGTGTCCGGAACTCAAATCATCATATTTTGTTATGCCTTGTTTGGAGTATCAGATTCCTATGATTCAGAGGCTTATAGTTTGCCTGCTTTAACATTTATTAAAGAGTAGGTCAACTATTGATTAATTTTGGTTGGCAAATTGTTAGCGTTCAAGAAAGGATCTGCCTAAGCTGTTTATCTAATACTGCTTCACTAATCTTCTTAGGTTTTTATTCATGAACTCCTTGGTGCATACATATCTATTTTTTCAAATATTATGGAGCTCTCTTTACTTATGGTTGTGCTTCTTGTTAATCTTTTCCTTGTTATTAAATGATTTATGTAGATGTGTTTTCCTCTTAACTTTCCATCTGTTATCTGTGAAAATTTTCTTCCCCTTTTCACATATAGCAATTTCCTTCTATTTGAGCATTTTCCGTGTAGCTGATGTGTAATTTGTTAAGCCTGCCTAAGGCGTTTTGAGGCAATTTGAAAATTTTTAATTCACATAATTTCTTTGTTATATATATATCTGTTTATTTCATTCTACAGCCACTTGCTAGGATGGGCGCTTGCGTAACAGGCATAGATGCTGTCGAAAAAAATATTAATGTTGCTCAAATCCATGCGGTATGGCTATCCTTACATGAATTATTTTTTC
Organism: Phalaenopsis aphrodite; assembly: GCA_003013225.1. Classification (NCBI taxonomy): domain Eukaryota; kingdom Viridiplantae; phylum Streptophyta; class Magnoliopsida; order Asparagales; family Orchidaceae; genus Phalaenopsis; species Phalaenopsis aphrodite. Next base: position 281,279 of record NEWO01000506.1, on the reverse strand, counting down.
GTACTGCAGTCATGTAACTCCATATCTATTCTTAGATAATTGTGCAGATTTTAAACACATTTTTATGGACAAAATTAACAAATTATTGTTCCAGGTGCTAGATGAAAATAAATATTTCATGGTCATATTGGTTGCATATTTGGATACTTGTATTTTATTTTTTTTCCTTAGTTTATTTTTCCTAAAATTAGATATAGTGAACTTATATTAAAATTTTTAATAGAAATAATATTTACAAATGTTGTGTGATTTTCTTATATTTCCTTGTGTTTATTTATTGTGTATCTTTAAAATGATTGTTATTTATTAGCTTAAGTTATTGGGTTATCCTTGGCTAGTTGGGCAGGAGATTCCTATGTGATATTCTTATGTCACTAAGGTGAACTGCTAATTATCACCGAGCTATGTACACTAATGTGCTCGCTTTTGATTCGGAATACTCTCTTGACTATTTATACATGTCCAATTTAGTCTCAAATTATAAACAATGACCCCTTATTTTGAAATT
>NEWO01000506.1:256823-280151 GCA_003013225.1 Phalaenopsis aphrodite | reverse complement strand
TACCTCAATTTACATTCTAATATGTTCGGTTTATTTTCATACAGGTTATCCCATAATTGATCCGAATATGAAGGAATTTTCTTTGATAGACTGTTCAAACTCATCCCATCCACCCCACTACCACTGGCTACCACCTACAATCCTTCCCCTTGTTGTCCCTATAGTTATGCATCTTACTCTCACTGCCACTAGCACTCTATGGCCGTCACCACCTCTGTTAGCCATCCTGTCCCACCCCATCGATCTCCACCACCATTGGAATACCTTCAGGAGTGTTTACTTGTGTTGTCTGTGTTTGTGTTGTTATTTCTTGTTTTTATATTAATGAAAGTCTTTTTTTGTGTTTTTCACTATTTTCCCTATTAGTTCTGGTATCATTTAGTATCATAGTTAGTTCAACTGTAGCCCTATTCTAGGGTTCTCGAATATTTGCCCCTTCCCAATTCACCTCCAATTTTTTTCTTCCAATTTCCAACTCCAGTGATGCCACCGCAGAGAGATACGTCAGGCTCTACTTGGGAAGAGATCCGTGATGAAACCCAAGAAGAGATTACCTTCGATCGTGATCAAGAGAGTCGTAGGGAAGACAAAGACGATGCTCTTAATCCGTTCCACTGGAAAGATTACAACGTCGAAGAATATTGACCGTGCTATTTTGGTATCGAATTTTAAAGGAGGCCGAGAGAAGATGCTCCTTTTGAAGGTCAGGGGGACTTTGACATCAAGATGGACTTCCTAGAGTTTGATGGAAGCATGAACCCCCATGAGTTTATTAACTGGCTGCAAACAGTCGAATAAATCTTCAATATAAAGACGTACCAAAGGACAAGTGAGTCAAGCTAGCTGCAATTAAACTAAAAAAGAGCGCTTCCCTATGGTGGGAAAATGTGCAGAGACTGAGAATGTGGGAAGGCGGTGAAAAGATCACTAGGTGGGAGAAAATGAAGAAGGTAATGCAGAAAAAGTACCTCCCACCCCACTATTGCGAGGATATATTTTTGAAGCTCCACAACTTGCAACAGTGGGGCTTTTAGTTGAGGAGTTTACAACCCAATTCAACCACTCACAGCTGAAATGTGAGTTGACGGAGCCAAAGGAACATACGGTAGACAAATATCTTGGGGGTCTGAAACCCGCCATCAACAATGTGGTACAATTGCAGCCATACTGGACGTTAGGGGATGTCCAGATATTGCATTGAAGGTGGAAATGCAACAAAAGTAGAGCCAGCAACAATCACCTTTCAAGCAACAACCTTCAGGCAGGCTATTACCAACAATTACCACGACCAAGAGGGATATCTCAGGAGACACAAACAAGTTTAGACAAGTGAATGACACTAAGGAACAAAGCGGGAATAAACGGGAGAAGAGCAGCTCCTCTAGCACAGTGCCCCTAGGAAGTGCTACCAATGCCATGGCTATGGCCACATTGCCTCCAGCTGCCCCACGAGCAGGATAATCACACTCACAGATTAAGGTGCTGCAGAAGAAATTAGTGATGAAGAGAAAGCCGGGGAATAGGGTGAGGAGTATCACTTCTCTAGAGGAAGGAGAGACACTCATGATTTGACGAATCGTACAAACCGACTACACGAGGGATTCGCAGTGGCTTCGCCTCAATATATTCTACACTCGCTGCACAGTGAATAAAAATGTATGCAACCTCATCATTGATGGCGGAAGCAGCAAGAATGTGGCATCGACATAGATGGTATAGAAATTAGGACTCACAACTCTGAAACATTGCCAACCATATTCACCGACGTGACTTAAGAAGGAGAATTAGGTCAACATCGACCGAAGTTTCTTGGTGGAGGTTTTGATTGGAGGTCAATTGTAGGACCAGGTGTGGTGCGACGTGGTCCTTATGGATGTTTGTCACCTCTTTTTGGGACGATTGCGACAATATTATCGAATGACTCAACATGATAGATATAAAAACACATTCCTTCTCCAAAGACGGGAAACACATTAACCTTCTTCCTTCGACAGAGTCCTAGGTCACATTATCCCTTTATAACAGAACGTCGTTAGTAGAACCGGTTTTAGTGATGATACCAGACAGAAGGACACAGACTCCGATACAGGACAGATACAACCAAGGTTATGTAGGTCGACAATGTACCAACAACATCGCTGTCGTGCAAGAAGGGTCAAATTACTCTCACTACACACTCAATTGAATAGATCATACATTACTTTGGGATGATTCGCCAGTATAGGGGTAGTGCACAGCCTCTGAAAGACATATCGATATGTATATATGCTTGCAAGTGGGAAAAGCTTCTCAAATACTTTGATAGGAAGCTCCTCTAACCCTGGGAGGCTGACGTAGGCGTTGTTCGCGACCTTACGTGGGCGCTGTTTGCGCACTTATGCGGGCACCATTTACCGTCCGATGTAGGCACTCCATTTCCACGGGGCAGACGCCCGGTGATCCTTCATACTCCCGCGGGGGCCAGAGGCCTCGTAATGTATCGCTGGAACAGGGAGAGCATGAGGAATTGTGATCCTGCGCGAAGAATAGAGTAGGATTGCGATAGTTTGAGATCCGGGGGGAGGGGGTCTGCCTCGGTTGGGAAGGGTTTTTCTGGAATTTTCTTGGCATCCCCCTCTCTTTCTGTATAGAAGTTTCTTTGTAGCCAATTGTCGTCCTAGGTGTGTGTATTAGTCAGTTCAGATTGTGTTGTCATTTTCAGATCTGCTGTGTAGAGTTCATTTCACATTTTATGGGTTGTATCTGAGGAGATGATGGTGCTTCGGTTGTATCCTTCTCCGAGGTGGTGCTTGTATCATTCCCTTCTACCTTCTCCAAACGTTCTCATCGCCACTTCACAGTCGCCGAACTCTCTCTCCGTCACCCCAACACCCTTCTAGTCTCTTTCCTACATATTATTTGGCTGTATTGTGTTCCTAACTTCGTTCAAACTCGTCCCCAACACCCCGCAATCGTTGATGACCACCTAAAATCCTTCCCACTTGCTGCCCCTACAATTCTGCATCTTCCCCTCACTGCCACCAACACTCTGTGGCTGTCACCACCCCCCTAACCATCCCGACCCACCTTACAGATCTCCACCACCCATTGGAATACCTTTAGGAGTGTTTGCTTGTATTGTTTGTGTTTGTGTTATTATTTTTACTCGAGTCATGTTGCAATCCTATTTTAATATTAATGAAAGTATGTTTATTGTGTTTTCAACTGTTTTCTCTACTGGTTCCGGTATTAATACATTACTTATGTCTTACATTCATTTTACACTGTATTATTTTTTCAGCAAATCAAACACCCTTGAAATTGGAAAAATGAGATAATCTAGGACAAAATTGTTTATATACGATTAAACATGTGACTATTTTAGGATTTAACCCCTTTTGATTCATTCTGATGATTCTTGCCATATTTATGTAACATAATTTGGAAGGCATGAATTTGATAATCTTGGGATTGACCAACCTTTGTGTTTCTTTTAAGTGGGCCCTTTGTGTTTTAAACTAAACAAGGCGTTATTCTCCTTCATTTAAAGCTAATTCATTAATTTTGATGACGGAAGGAGATTTGCATGTCTTATTTACTAGAGATCCTTCCAATATATACTATAAGGATGAGTATAATGTTCATGTGAATACCTAAATAATCTACACCACTTACCAAGTACATACAATCTTTTTGGCTTTTCACACACATTAAGATTCTCCCATATGTTGGATTATATATATCTGTTGGCTCCGGATTATTATTTATTCATAAAAATATTAGAAATTCTAAGGCTTTTGTTATAGTATAAATCATTTATTTTGAACTATAGAACAATCCTTTTAGAGGCCGTAACACATGAAAGAAAAGACAATCCAACTTAATATGTTTGGTTCTTTCATGAAATTAATGATTTTGGCAATATAAATTGCAAGTTGATTATCATAATATAAAATTATAGGCCGAGTAATAGAAAACCTAGCTAACTTAAGAGTTCTTACCCATGTCATTTACAAGTAGAATGAAACATATCTCTATATTCAACAACAACGCTAGATTTGGCCATAGCAGATCTTTTCTCACATTTTGTGGTGATTTGTTTCCTTCCAACAGAAATGCAATAACATGAGGTTGTCTTTATGCTTTCACCAGATCCTACATAATTGACAATGGAGAATGCTGCCAAATTTAGATGCACAGTCTTAGCATAAAGTAGCACTTCTCTAGGAGACCTTTTTGTTACTTTTGGAATGCATAGAACACCTCTGAATGCTTTTGAATGCATAGAACACCTCTGAATGCTTTTGAATGCTTTTATTTTGAGTTTGCATGTGATGGCCTCTGATTCTAATAAAGAAAGAAATGTCAAGTGATGGAGCGTGGACATCAATGGTGGTGACCCATTGTTGTGGGAGCTTATTGTCCTCTCAATATCGTAGATGTGTAGAATTGTGATGCAAACTCTAGACTTAATATTAGTGTTGCATGTAAATGCTCGAGCTAGTTTAGGGACCTTTGCATGGAATGGAGCTAGTTAAGGTTATATGGATTTTGCTATTGGGTTAAAATCTATCTTCTTTATTTATTAAGGCTATTGGGGGTTAGATGAGGTGGTGGAGGGTTGATTAAGAGTAGATAGGCTTTTTTTGGAGTGGGCTATGAAAGTTTAAGGGGTCAGCAAGGGTGACTACGTTTGGTGCATGCTATGGGGATTGATTTCTTATAATGGCTGTGGTGGCCAAAATGGATGTGTGTGGGTTGCTGTTGTGGTTTTTTTATATTGCAAAGGATGTTTTTGAATATAGAAAATAGTTTTTAGGTTAGTATAGACATGATTTTTGAGGTGGTAGGATGTGGAGGCCTGCTGGGTGTAGAGGAGGCAAGGTAAGCCGCCTGTTATATAAATAACCAAAGTTGTTGTAACACATTTACTAATTTGCTCTTCATAACTTAGGTTTCTACATCTATTTGCATTATATCATCTTAATATAAGTGTAAACTAGAAATATCAAAAGAGAAACATATATTCCATCAGAATGTATGCTCATCCCAATGTCCATAATATTGAGATGTTATATAATCTCGTGATCAAGAGAATGATGCAATTGGTGCTTGCATCTAAGGTTGCAATATTGCTATCATACCCCACCTGACCCCCTTTTTAGGGTCAACTGTGGTGCTACAGAGGTGAATGATTCAATCAAACAAAATTCTCACCAACATTAGTTAGGACATACACTCGTCAGGACTTGGTGAGTAACAAATTAGTTTAGCTTAATCGTCACAACAAGAACAATTCAGTTCAATTCATAATTTATTTGCATTCTCAATTACTGAGAAGTGTGCATGATAATATCACCAAAACATTTACCAAGTTACTAAAATTTAACATATAAAAACATGTACCTAAAAGTCTGTACAACTTTAAAGTTATACAATTTAAAAGCTGTACAATGTCTTACTTGGCTATTCGCCATGATGTTCCTTGCCCCTTTAGAAAATTCATAAGATAAACAAGCAAGCTAGAAGTTCAGCGAAATAATCAAGGTTATATGTGAAATCATTGCTCATATGCTTGATAACAGTGCATAAAATAAACATGTTTAAATCATGTGAGAAATTTAAGTAACGGGCATGAAATGCATTAAACAATAACAAATGCTACAAACATATATTTCATTCATTGTTATTCATTAGAATATCCATAATGATTTTATAATCAATAACTGTCATCTTAGGAATGTCAATTGTAATTGCATAAGCTTTGACTACATTCATTTCATTTCATATCATTGGGCCGTCACCAAACGCGTCGACTAAAATAACTATTGATAAATGTTGAGTCTCTCCGAACATAGTAGTTATCAATAGCCCTCCTAATACCAACAATTCCATCACTGTCTAAATATTAGGAGTCAAAAATCTCTTCGCTCCTTATCATCTGTACCTATAGAAAATTCATGTAATAACCTACCCATCATAAATGTGACATTCCTTTAAACATATTTCCTGTAACAATCATTTATCATATGCATATACAAGTGTGTACTAATACCTGCAAGCAATGATTTAATTAACATGCTCATCTAATCAATAAAAACAGTAAAACCATAAATATCATTAGTGTCAGCTCAAGTTTACATTTATGTAACATATGCAGGTATTTGAAAATATACAGATTGTTTTTAAATACAGTCACATATCAATAAATCACATAGTAATTTTATAGAAAATATTTTTCTTAATTTAGCACAATATTATTTTACTTAAATTAATGGAGACGAGTTTCTTCAATCTCGCCGCCTAGAGTAAACCACCTGAAGTCATACTTTCCTTGAAGTTTCTATGAATTTCTTAAGTGGGATCTTAATTTAACCTAAATATAATCTTCTTGCTATTTCTCAGTTCAATATGATTCCCCGAATCAAGTGTTTCTATTCCTATTTCTTCTATTCCATCCATTCTCTTCGTTCATTTTTCCTTCTTCTTTTTCCTTCTCTATTTTCCCTTCTTTTCCTATAGATTTCTCTTTACCAGTTTTAACCAATATATAGTTGCCAGTTCCTCCCACCTCCATGTGGGCATGCTTCAGTTTACGGCAATGGCAGAAACTGATTGTGGGAGAGAAAATGAATGTTTCAAATTGCATGAAAGGAAGGGTTTGGCTTACAGATTTCTTCACAGAACTCCCAACCGAGAGCTACAGCTCCTTTCTGCCGCCTGCTTGATCTCGCTTCACTACCTGGGCTGAGAAAATCACGAGAAAAGGAAAAGTTTGGAAAATAGAATGAAAATTTGGCCATAATATATGTATGCTCATCTTAATCCAACTCCAAAACTCCTTCCCAAGTCAAAACCGGAAGCCAAAATCTCCAAAATTTTCATGTTTGCTCTTGGGATTGCTCCAGCCTCCCCTTTCACACAAAACAACCCAACGACGGGAATGGGAAATGGAGTTAACAGCTTAACTAATATGCATAAATTTAATATTACACTAAGGCGGTGTTTGGTATGGTATTTACAGGCGGATTTACCTATGGATTTAACGTAAACCCGCCAAACACAAATTCAGCAAATTTAAATCCCGCCGTCGGCAAATCCAAAAGTTTCTGTGGCGTGACGACAATCCGTGATTTATTAAATCCGAACTCGAGGTGGATTTAAGAAAATGACTTCATCTATTAAATCTTAAAAACAAATCCCAAACATTTGCTATGGATTTAATTGAATTTAACCTAAATAATACCAAACACAAATTTGGATTTAACATCACCTACTTAATTTAAATCCAAGAGGCAGCCAAACACCCCCAATATGGATCCCCACCCTACAACTAACAAACGGTTGCATTTTTGGATTAGTGGATTTCTCTAAATGCCACAGTAACTGAATTAATTATGTTAATTATAGTTAATTAAGTTTAATTGAGTGTTATTTTAAGTCTTTCTATCTCCATTTATATCAATAATCTTATAGTGATATATATCAAATTGATTATTGAAAAATATAGAATTTTATAAAACTAGTTCAGTTGGATTTCGAGAAATTCAAAAATTAGGATATAGTTAAATATAGATCAACTTTTATCTGATTTGATCAAAATTGATTATTACAATTGCGGCTTAGGAAACAGCGAGTTGATGCACGACAGATCTTGTAGAAAACATGAGAAAGAAGCAGAACGTCTCTCAAGAAGGAATGAGCCCAAAATTTTATCATCTAAAGGAAGATTCCTACTTTTACCACCCAAAGGAGTTTCCTATCACTGCTTGGCTTCAATTTCAAATGAATCCAAGAACACATGTAAAAGCAACAACATAATCATTCGCTCCCTTTTTCTGCCAAATCAGAACAATTAACTTTGAAAATTACCATAAAGTTAATAAGCTTAAATTATGTCCGACCAAATGACCTGGCCAAATGCTTAGGAAAAATTACATCCCTTTCTTCACTATCGTCACTGACCCAAAATAAACTACAGAAAAATGGAACAAATAAGTTGTGCTTAAATCACTATTTGATGTGATATTTTTGTTTAGGAATAAAATTAAGAGGTTTATAATTAGTGAACATAGTCGGCTAAATAGAAAGCAGTCAAGAGTATATTCCTTTGAAATTGACAGGAAACATTTATATAAACATTAGAGTCCTAGTAACATCAAATGGATGACAATTTCTGCATTTAACAACACCATTCGATTAAGATGTACGCAGACAAGATCATTTGATGAATATATCATTATTAAAACAAATCGGGTGAAATTGAGATTTAATTACTTCCATATTCTTAGCAATTTATAAATGATCAATTTTCATAGAGGAGTGAATATTTTTTTTGACAAATAACTTAAAAAAACATGGACTTCTGATTGACATTTGAGTAAAGTATATTCAAACGACTTTAGAATAATCAATTATGAATATTGACAAATTAATGGAATTGCAGCCATGTAAGGATATAACCAGTGGACTAACTCATAAAGGTAGATTATGATGAATAGTGGTAGAAGAAAAATAGACAATGATATGTACCCATTTAATAGGCAAGCAACCAAAATTGGAAAGAGGCAAGGTGATCAATCCATGATTTGCTGACGATGAGCTGACTTATTTAATAAAGCAACTGATTTTTTTTTTTTGTAAGTATAAGAATCATATAAGGTTATAATATAAATTTAATTAAAATCACGTAGAGCCTTCACATCTCTAATGGCTCTCTTGCAAAAGTTATTGTTTACTCGTCTTTTTCTACAAGATGTCTTCCTCCACTAAAATGAATTGATTGTCATCAAATCAATTTAACTAAATTTATTTTCTTTTCATTGATCAAGTCTACACTATGGGTGTATAAATTCAGGTTGATCGTTCTGGTTTTCTTTTAACACAAATCCGGCTGATTTATAAGTGTCAAAATATTTTATTCAAATTCGACTTAACTTAAACTCACTTAAGTCAACCCCATCTTGTCTAAACATTTATTTTATGGATCATGCTTATTTGGTTAACACAATCAAATTACCATAAGCATGGCTCTTTAATCCCAATTAATCCAACCCAAATTTAAAGATAATTTTGTGTTTTTCGGGCGTCAACCCAAAAAATTAATTGGGTCTACATGCTTGAGCCTAATAATAATTGCTTCAACTCGAACTCGGATTTTTAGAGTTGAGTTTTTGTTCAGTTATTGGATCAGCTCATTTATGGATGCCCTTAGTCTATACAACATTTTCTTTTCTACACGGCCTGCAATGATTCTAAGCCATTGCCATTGATTTCACGCTGCTTTTGCTACATCTACTCTGTTTTCATTATTTATGTGCGTCTTCTATTGGATGCATGTTGTTGCTGCCACTTTTACAGAACTGTGTATTAAGCTTACACATATTTTACTGTCTTCTTTACCCTCCCTGCAAAATTTATGACGTATCTTGATGAGTTCAAGCAAGTTTTTAGATAGATCAAGAATTGAGCAATGCATGGAGTTGAGCTAAACATGAGCACGAGCTTGCGCCAAGACTGTTTAATCTTGATCGAGTCATCTCCAACTCGATAAGCTCTTGTAAGCTGGTTGATAAGTTAAGAGTCGATCTAAATACTTGGGGTTGGGCTAAACTTGAGTACAGCTGGAGTATTCCTTCACTCATGTTTGACTAGCATTGTTTACATCCCTACTAGTTAAAGTTGTGAAGTATGCACTTTATCTTGAAAACATTTGTCATTGTTTCTGAGGATAGTTCAGCAGCCTCAAGTAGTTTCTTGGTTGTCCTTTGCATCAAATAATTGAAGCTTTGAGCAAAATATTAGAAAAAGCTATTCTTTTTGTGTAAATAATCTATATTCTAACATTAAGCATCGAAACTCAATGTTCCCATTAGAAAATTGGACAAGTTGTTCAGAGGTTGATTTTTTAATAGTCTTCTGTTTGATACAAACAAACTTCTTGTGAGCATGTCTTTTTGGTTGGGTCGATTAGATGAGTAGCATAACTTTTACAAATCTATTTACCTTAATGTCTTCATATCATCTAATGCAACCTCTACAGTCTCTCTTTATGCTTAATTTGATGCCTTATAACTTGCAGGGATGGGATCCTCTTACATCATCAATTGAATATATTTGCACAACAGCTGGTAACGTACCCTGAATATATCGGTCCACGCTTTTTATTTCTACTTTTATGTATGCTGTGACATCAATTATTGTCTTTTACTATTTCACATATATGTATATCTGAGCTGGATTTTTCTTCTTTTAAAAGATGAATGACTAATTCTCCTATTAATTTTATTTTGGGGGAATTTGCACACATGAAACTCAAAACTTTCCATATTGCATAGATAACACCTAATCTCTTACTAATCTGCCATTAAAAATATTTAAAGCACATCAAATACACCATCCCTCATTAACACTTGATGTCATCTACTCGTTATCTCCTTAAAATTCTAGTTATGTAATGACTATTACAGAAATGAGAGAGAAATGTGAAGGAAATTATTAATAGTAAAGTTTTTAATAGTTGAGATAAACAACATAAATCACCTTCTTTTCTTTTGCTGCTTCTCTGCCCCCCGTTCATAGCAAGATGGCCCCTCCCGTTTTGCATTGTTTTCAAGACCTTTTCATGCCTCCGCTCTCCTCTGTCTCCTCTCTCCTGTTCTACTTATAATTTTTCCACCATGCCCACTCCTACTTCCTATTCTAGCCACTTCTATGGTAGCAACCTCTCTCTGATCCCTGATGGTCTTATTCTCCTTGCCTACCCTGTTGTCCTCACCCTCTATATGGCAACCTTGGCCCTGACAAAACTTTTGTGACCCACGCCATTTGTCACCCCACAATTGTCTCCTTCATCTACCATCTATCTTCCCATCTCTTCTCCACCTTGGACTCTCCTCTCTCCTGCAGCTGTAACCTCCATTATGAGACTTCTTCTTTGCCAGTTTCTCTTCCTCCAACTACCTCAATCCCCTTAAACTTGCTCTCAATGTCTTCCCCTGGATCCATAATCCTACCAACCTGCAGGCTGCAGGCTAACCAATTACCACCCAAGGCCTTGATCCCATGAGCTTTCCATCCTTCATGTCTATCTCTGAAAATAAGATACCGCTTAAAATGGCTGTCACATAATCATCTTGACGCCCTCCTTGTCAACTTTGTTTCTGGCACCATATGTTCGAATGAAGGGAGATTGAGTAGTTGATTTTAAGCGTTAATGGGAAATTTTTATGGTGAAGATTAACTTTTTGATGCATAATTTAGCAAGTTTTTAGTCCAAATGCATACAGATTGTCATTTTTTGTGTCAGTCAAATCAAGCAATCATTAGATTTATGATAAACTCATTGATTTCCATCTTTGACACGAAAATTTTTTGGTGATTGGATTTCATCGATTGTTAGAATAACTGCTCTTGCTTGGTATCCCTCTAATAAGAAATAATCAATTGGAGGATAAGTGAAAGCTTTTACATTCCTTATAGCGATTTTCCACTAAGGTGCTGTTTTATTTGGGAGCTATATTTGGATATAAACCAAGTCACTGAAGGATTAATAAGCTTGTTGTGGCAAGTTCGTTAAAGCATTTGCTCAAAATATATTTTCTTATATTTGAAATGTTGAGTTGGCATATATGTTTTAACATTCCATTTACATAAGTTTACATTAGTTGGAATTCTTGATTCACAAAATTTCTTGTTCTACTGTTTGAATTGAAATCCATGAAAACCAAAATATATTTCAGTTGGGAAGAAGAAATATTCCCCTTATACTGAGTTTGTAAAATCTGATTGTTTGAGTTATGAATATTTCTTCAATCAGGCTCTGATAATGGTTTTTTTTTATTTGAAGAATTTTAAAATGAATATAAAATGATGTAAATATTCTATGATTGTAATCGAGATTCTAGGATTAAATCTTATTCCAATTTCTCTTGATGTTTGAATGATTTGACCTATTTTTTTATTTTTGATCGATTGATATTACATTATTGTAGCCATGTTTGAAGCTATCATGCTTTTTCTATTATTTGAGTTCTATCCACTTAATTAAACTTGGATGGCAATAATTTCTAAGATCAAAGCCATCCTTTTCCTATAGCATCTTTAAAACTAGGGTCATGGTTGATTTCAAGAATTTATGAGATCATTTGGTTATCTATCAAATGCATCAAAATCTTTATAATCGATGTCCCTAATTGCATAAGAAGATAATGACAATTTCAAAGTTTGAGGGTTTCTGATGACTTGGAATTAAATACATAGGTAATTGATGATATCTTCAATATATTGAACTTTTTTTATTAGTGAAACATACGAGTAAACCTAGTTTTTAAAAGTCTTTTTATGGGGATATTTTTAAAAAGTTTCAAGGATGGTTAGAGTAACGACAAACTTAGAAAATTGTTGATTAGAATATATATTTTTGATATATTTATGATTGAAACTTTCTTACAACACTTGATTAGATTTTTTTGATGAAAAAGGGTGAGAACTTCCTATTAAAGGTTTGAGATGTTAACTATTTAATAGAGATGATTTTAGATTATTTGTCCTTGTGTTTAGGATGTTTCCAATCAAGCCTCATTGATAGGCCCCAATTGCTTAGCTTAAAATAGCAACAATTTTGGTTTTAGGATTATATAAAAATATATCTTTAGCTTTATGTGGATGGTGGGCGTAACGGTGATAAACCCAATCAATATATCATTCTTTTATCGTCTCGGTTTATCATGGACCCTATTCTACATAGTGAAGGCAGTCAACCCTGTATAAAAAAAAATCTTATTAATAGTCATGGGATGCATCAATAAAAGGGACATCATAGACATGAGATAAATGTGCGTCTAAGAGAATTATGCCAATCTTAGCTGACTGAGAGCTTTGTGCTTTGTCAAATGCACTTGTGTGATTCATCATTCATGGGATTTAGAGTATTGAGGAGTTTCTGAGCTTTTGATTATATCTATAATTTAATTATTTAACGAGGCATCTATTTGGAGAGCCCTAGTCATAATTTTACATTTTTATTTGGTCATTTGGCAGTAAAATTATTTAGTCAAAAAAGATGTCCCCCATTCTTGCACAAGAAATATGTCTAATATGACATCGGCTATTTGTAAACTTATTTTAATCTTAAATTTGTTACCGTTGGTAAACTAATATGGATTGGAAGGGCTGTGAACTCTTAATTAAATTGGTAGAATTCACTTAGATAGTTTTATATTTCATAATTTTTCTAGATTTTTATGGTTTTATTGAAAAGTAAGATTGAAATGATTTAATTGGGGATTTTTAGGGCAATGTGAAAGCACGATCCCATTTGATTAAATTTTTTTGGCAATGCGACCATTGTTGGGATGCATTACTTGAAGCTTTTTTATTTTTAATTGAAAGCTTTATTTTCAGATAGAACTTTGATTGTGATGTGCAATGACCATCTTTCTTAAGGGTATTTACTTTTAGAGAGAAATTTGTTGCATTGGTCCTTGCCATATCTATTTGCTTTCATGTTTATGCTTTACATGTTAGAACTTATGATTATATTTTATATGCATGGTACCAAGAGTTTTTACTTTGAAAGCTTCTTTATTCTTTTTTTTGGTAATAGATATTGAAGGTCGAATGCTAATGGAAGCAATATTTTAGTGATGGTCAAGTATCTAATTTTTGGTTCAGAATGATGAATTTTTTGTATTTCATCTTGAGAGAAGAATTTGAATCATTTTTTGAAGTAATTGTTTTTACTCCAATTTTTATGACATGACGTATAAGTCTTGCTAAGTGGGACTTATGGCCGTCTTAGAAAGCAGGTTGGTTCACTTGAAAACATAATGTAATATGAGGTTCAATTTTATATTCAAGTGTTTGTGAATTTTCCAAAAAAAAAAAAGATTATTCTCTTTTTAAATTGTATGCTAGCTTATTGGAGTGAGGTAAATTTGATTTCAATCTTTTATAGTTTTGCAACATTCTTTAACATTAAGTTCTAATATAGAGCACATATGTCAAAGCACGTCATCAACAACAACAAAAACAAGCCTTTATCCCATTAAGTGGGGCTAGCTACTTGAATTTTTTTTTCATTGTGTCTATTGAGTGTCATATTTAATTTAATTCTAATAAATTAGGTTAATTACTTTTATAACACGCCTAAGCTTTTTAGGCCCGCCTCTACCCTTCTTAATACAAGTCATATCTAAAACAACTATTCTCCTAATTGGGTCATAAGATGGTCGATGTTTAATGTGACCAAACTATCTAAAGTTACTCTCTCTAATCTTGTTTGCCACTTGAGCTACTTTAACCGTTTCATGGATATATCATTTTGTGTTTTGTCTCTTGTAAAGCTACTCATCCACTTTAGCATTCTCTTCTCATCAACACTTAACTTAATTTTTTGCTTCTCATTTATCGGCCAATATTTTGCACCATAAAGCACTGCATGTCTTATGACCATATTATGAAATTTTCCTTAAAGTGATACTTTTCTATCACACTGTAGGTCAAATACATTCCTCCACTTAAACCATCCAATCTCAAATACATTCACTGATGTTTTCATCATGGACAAATATTTTTTTTTGTATTCATACCTCTGCGAAATGAATATATCCGTGATAGGGTTGGTCTATCTCCAGTGACGGACAAAATTAGAGAGTCGTTTTAGATTGTTTGGTCACATTAAACGTCGACCATTTGATGATCCGATTAGGAGAGTAGATATTTTAGATTCGACTGTGTTAAGAGAGGCAGAGTTAGACCTAGAAAGACTTGGGCATATTGTATAAAAACATGATTTTAATTTATTATAATTAAATGAAAATATAACACTCAATAAGACACAATGGAGAAAAAAGATTCATGTAGCCGACCCCACTGTGCGATAAAGGTTTGTTGTTGTTGTTGTTGTATTCTTAATACTCTTTAGCTGAATTAAATCATTATTTTTTTTTTCTTTGCTTGACAAGTTTATAAATATATCTTTCACATTTTCAATATATATTTTATTCTGAAGATCACTAAAAGTAAAATTTTAAGCATTACAAATTGTTATCTTAGACTCCCTATAGGTCGTCTTATATATATTCCTATTCTCTAAATTAATTTTTTTAATATTTTTTTCATTTTTTCTGGCACATTATTATTCTACTACAAATTATTTTTATTCATGAGAGTTTTTTTCTTTTATTTTTCCAAACACATCTTTTTCAGCTCTTTTAATACTGCTCATTATTTTATTGTATATAGTATTGGTGATTTATGAATATCTCAAATCTTATGATCTTGAGGTTTTCTCATAAAAATTATTTTATTTATGTCTTTTAAGTGCTCCCGTCTAATTCTATGATAATACTTTATTATATTTTTCATCTTCCAACATTTCATTTTAAAATCCAAAATTAATAATTGATGTTGGGTACTTAAACTTTGACTTGGTGTGACCTTAGAATCTCTATAATATTAATGATCTATTTTTCTCATAAGAAAATCGATTTGTATTTTATTAAATCTATTTTTATAAATTATAATATGTTCATCTCTTTTCTTAAATAAAATATTAACTATAATAAGGTTATAAGTTAAAATAAAAATCAATATGGTTTAAAATTCTTCCTTAGAAATTCCAAAAACATATTCATTATGAATATTTCAAAAACCTTTTATCACCCGTCCAACATGTTCATTTAAGTTTTCTTCAATAAAATTCTTTATACAAAAGATATCTTTTGTATTAATTTTTCTAGTTAATTTTTTTTTTTGAACATATATTCAAAACTACTTGAGGAGCATAAGGACTTGCAACGTTAAGAATTGTAGTATCAACCATAATCTTTAGAATTATAATTCTATATACAATTCAACAATTTTAAAATTATTTTTCAAACTTTTATCTATAATTATATATGTTTGATTTCTAGTACAACTTCTACCTGAATACCAATGTTTAAAATCGAAACTATCAATCTCCTTAGTTTTTATCTAACCCATTTAATTTTTGAATATATAAGATATTTATCTTCCTATGAAATATAATATCGGCTAGTTCTATTAATTTATCTTTGAGAGTACCTACATTTCAAGTTCTTATTCTAATATTAGCTTACTCTTTGTCTATATTTGTCTTTAATGTGAGAACTCTTGTTTATATAACACTATTCGGGTGTTGGTGCATTAGTTCTTGCATATTTTTAACTGTATTCAAGTCATATATCACATCGATTTCAGGACATACTAACTTTAACACAAAAATTTAAAAGATTCATGTTATAATTTTTTGACAAAAATTTTTACGTTGACTATCTATTACCTAACTTAACACTCCACTTTTCACATTTCAAACTTGGGACCCTACAATGGTTGTGCTATGTGTGAGAGCACATATGTAGAAAATTAGTTCTCCCTCTCCCTCTTATTAGTAAAGACAATGTTGAGCACAATGATCTGCATCATGATAATTTTAGTGGAAGCATTATGAGTGAAGATGCTTTAAGGAATAAGGTATTTCAAATACTATTTTCTAGATGTTGTCATAATAAAACATTCATCATTCTGTTGTCAACACTAAGCTATAAGAAAGGTGAAGTCCTTTGTTTTTTGTTGTTGTTTTTCTTGTTTTATTTGGTGGTGCATCCTTGGCTTTATGCATTATTTATTTGTCCTTTTGCAATTATTTTTTTGTGCTTTTGTAATTGTTGTTAATTACCTTTGATGTACTCATATCATTATTCTATCGTAAGATTTTTATTTGTATAGCCACATGGATTGAGGGCTCTAAATAGAACGGTTGAAGCTTGATCTATCAATTGGGTAATTAAGGAATCTGTATGATTTTGATTGCATGAGACTAGGATATAGTCAATAGATTGAGTCATTTGGACATGATAATGCTGAGTCCTTATTGGCATGTTTGACACTAATTAAGCAATAGCCGAATTGGTGTTATCCCATTAACCTAGGTGTCTCTAGAACCTAATTAGGTTGAGTTTGGCCAAGGTTAAATTTAGCTAGGTATATTTTATGCCTTGATGATCATCTTTAGATAATATATAGAGGGAAAAAGACAACTCAAAGATGAACCCCAAAAAGGGTTTGAATTATAAAGAGAAAACCAAGCAACCATGACTCCCACAGGTAAGAGTTAAAAAGAGGAGAGAATGAATTCATATAATCCGGGAGAAGGTGATGCTCTGAGTCATAGACGAAGGTTAATAAGAGAATTATATGCATGTTATAGTATTTGCAAGTGTTTTAAAAAATGCTTATTGTTGCTTCAGACGTATTCGGCTCACGAGTAGCTATCAACACATAAAAATTTACATAAATATAAACACGCATGTTCACAAATACATTCATGCATACATCTTATATATAAATAGAGCATTAAACAAAAAAATAGACTAGAAGTAAGGAAATTACAATCCAGAGTTTATTTATATGAAAATATATTAAACGTAATCGGTAAATTATACTGGTATTAGAGAAATTGTTTTACTGATTAGAAAGAGCACACAATAAGACTTCTAAAAACTTGCTTATGAAAATGATACAAAAAATCTCAATATATAGCTGAAATCGGACTTCAAAATATTACCAAAATAATTAGTAAACAGACACTTACAAAATAATAAAACATCTAATAAAAAAAGCATAACTTTTGGGGAGAAAATCACTTTTTTTTGCTAGCTTAGAGACTACTTAACGGCTATTCAGAGAATATACCATCTACTTTTATTAGTGGAGTTAATAATACTTGACTAAGAGAATTAGTAACAGGTTTCATGATAAAATTTTGCAATTATGGGTTATTGTCTGTTATTGTATGAGCTTTGATTAGATGGGCTTGGATCACTAATGTTTATTCATATTTGGGTCTCCAACTAATTCTATTTTTGTAGGACATGTTATTGTCACAGTTAGCAGTAAAATTGGATATTGGAACACTTTGAAGGACCGCTCTTGATAACTTCGAATTCTTTTTTTAATTTTCTATAGGGAGAGAGTAATTCATTTTTAATCCCTCATGGATTTGCTTAAAATGAAATTCAAAATTTTCATTCTTAATTAGGATAACTGTGTCTTGATATGATCTAATGATGATTTTTTTTTTGCATAATTTTGTTTTCAATTTTAATTTGAAAGCATCATTTACTTAGAAATTGCCTCTAACAACATAACTGATTAAAAAAAAACTTTTAATATTTCATGACTTTATTTATGCACCATGACAAACAAAAAAAAAAAGAGAGTAAAAAAATGCCCCTAAATAAGCTGGTTCAGTTTGATTACCCTCATCTTGAGTGATATCTCCAGCCATGCAATGTTTTTTTTTTTTTTGGTTAAATTGGAAAGGATGTCAAGTTCTACCCTAAAATAGTTTTACTAATGAAAGAATCATGTTCCTTATTTTTTATTTATTACATATTTTAGCAATTATGAGCATCATCAAATATTTTTTATATTTGACTAAGAAAATGGTCCTTATCAAATTTATTGAGATTTTACTCTACAATTTTATTGAAAAATATTATTTTGGTTAGAATGGAATTAGTCTTTATTCTTTGTGTTGATTGATTTTATAAATGACGCCATATAAAATAGGCTAGTCAAATTTATTATTGTATAAAATTTCAACATATATTAGCTTGGATAAAGATATTTTCATAATTATTTCAATTGAAATATGCTCATATAAAAATTGACTAATCAGAAAAAAAATTATATTTTAAAATGTATATTGTAATTATAAATTAGCTTGATTAATGAGAAAAAAAATCATATTTTAATTACCTCAAAATTCTCTCCCTATTTCCTCTTTCTTGGGAAATCACGTCAAGAGCCAACTGGATTCATTAGTCTCCCTGCAAGTACTTAAGTGGCAATTGGAACCCAACAAATTCTTGTTGGCGAAAGAATCAACTCAGAAGGCCTAAGCTCTCTAAGCACTTCAAGTTCATCCATCAAAGGAGTTTGACAGGTTTAGGTTTGTTTTGGAGCAAAGGAATCACTGAACGACAGCAATTTGTGATCATCATTTAGAGTGTAATTGTAGCATTCTCGAAGAAAAAGGAGAGCATTCCAGACCGAATTTTTCAATCCGTTTTTAAATTGCTTAATCCAAAATTCTTGAACAAGAACTCGAGTCTAGGATTTTTAATCCTTTGGGTTTCCATCTTTTTGGATGTTATTTTTGTAGTTGAAAACAACAAATAGAACTGTAGAGGTAGTGAAGGAGCCGAGCGTGAATAATGTTTGAGAGTGAAGAGGAAGTCTCTTTGCATTGTCTGACATGTTCGATACTTTGTGGAATATGGGGTTGCAATGAACCTGTAAATGGGGCTAAATAAGAATTAGTTTGAACGTAACATCTCTCTATTCTTTTTTCCTCCTTTCCTTATTTACCATTGCAGTGCTGGTCTGGAATTGCATGTTTTATGCTTCTTGCTAAACTGTGGTGCATTTTACGTTAATGAAAATTTTGGCGTTTTTATAATTAATGATTATATTATGTCATTTATTTTTTGCTTCAGTAGCTCTTTAATATGTGTGTGGCACTTTAAACTCTTGATCTAGATTGTACATAGAGTCCAATGACGTGGAACTAGTAAAATAAACCATTTTTATTTAATTAGATTGCATGCTATCTAAATCTGACTAATTCACGAGGAAATCATTGTTTCCTTACAACGTCTATTAGTTTCTTCTTATTGTGCGAAGAGCATTCTTTGTTGTGCTCCAGCTAACGTCATCCTAAATACCTCTGTAAAGTTGAGTTTGCTATACAAAATAAACTTTCTTATATAAAGAATACTTTGTGGTGCAGAGAAATTAGTCAGGGCCAACAAACAATTTGATGCTGTGCTTGCCCTTGAGGTATGTAGTGTCTAAGAGGTGAGGATTCTGTTTTTTATTTATTTGTGGCGAGATTTTTCGCCTTTAGTTGACACTTTATATTGCACTTCCTGTAAATTATTTTGAAAAATTTACATATGTAGCACAAAATACTTCCTTTAAATTATGTTGGAAATTTTACATATGTAGCACATAATACTTATGTATTTACATATCTCATACCTAAACTTTCATTTTTACATGCATAGCACTTTGGTTCGTTAAAGTGATAATAGTGCTATTTTTAACTTATATAAAGTGTATGAAGGGTCATAGTGATAATAGTATTATTTTTTATGTCATGTTAAAGATTTGAGAGCTATGTGTGTAACCGTGAGAGTTTAGGTGTGAGATATGTAAATACATAAGAATTATGTTCTATGCATGTAAATGCACATATTATTCTTTGAAATGGTTAATGGCACGTAATTCATTCCCTATTGAATATAGCAATATTTGTTGTCAGGATCGCTGAACATATTAATAATTACAGGTAATTGAGCATGTCGCTGATTCCTCTGATTTTTGCGAGTCACTTTCAGCTTTAATTGCTCCCGGAGGAGCCACTGTGATCTCTACGATCAACCGCTCTGTGAGAGCATATGCTACTGCAATTGTTGCTGCAGAATACCTCCTTAATTGGGTATGATGAAATTACCAGAAGCACAAATTTTAATTTAGATTTAAATCTAACCTCTATGCCTGTTAGGATTTCATTCATGGTTGTGCTTAAACTACTAGGAGGTTATTCTTTTTTGGTCAAAGGTCTCATCACATCTTTACGTAAAATCTATTGTTTTCTAGACTGATTCATTGCTGTATATTTTCAAGAATATTTGTAAAGTTTTTTGGTGAAGCAATTGTTTGTTTCAACTTGACTTGCTGAAACAATATGGGTTTTTTTAATATTATAAACTCTAGTGCTGGCATGTTTAAACCATTCATGAGTTACTCTTGATTCTTGAATAGCTGTTTGGAGTGAACTTTGGATATTATAATCTCTCTTTTTCTTAATTGAATACCTTCATGTATGCCTGCACGGGGCGGGAAACTTAAAATCTGGTCATTCTGCGTTTG
This sequence comes from Phalaenopsis aphrodite, assembly GCA_003013225.1. Lineage (NCBI taxonomy): Eukaryota > Viridiplantae > Streptophyta > Magnoliopsida > Asparagales > Orchidaceae > Phalaenopsis > Phalaenopsis aphrodite. The sequence goes on along the minus strand of NEWO01000506.1, from coordinate 259,208 downwards.
ATACCTTTGGGAAAATATCTCATGGCTCTAGCACAGCATGTATCAGATGTGTGTGCATGCGCGCGTGTACATGTGTGATAGAGAGAGAGAGAAAAAGAGAGAGATTACACAAAATGTTAGGGCCGTCAAAATATTTCTTTGAACTTATGTTTTCTCAAAAAACACAGTTCCATAAACATCAAACTTCAATGAGCAATTAATATAGAGGCGTACATTATTATAAAACATGCATATTTTTGTTTGGCATTATTTGATTTTATTTCTTCTTCTCTTATAATGGCAGCTTCCAAGAGGAACTCATCAATGGTCCAAATTTCTTACTCCAGAGGAACTTGTGCTGATTCTACAAAGAGCCTCAATCTCGGTAAATTCTCTTACACTTTAATCTACTCATCTTGTTTCTTTTAATCTTCTCTTTCTTGATTCTTTGATACTTATTTTTTCTACATAGTTTATGCATTTATTTTTTATATTTTATTGTTCATGTCCAAATGTCTATTCTCTATTGTACATGTTATTTCAATTGTCCTTCTGATGTAATCGTTTCTTAATCTATTCTTCTATAGTTTGGCTTTACATTTATTATATATATATATATATATTTTTTGCCAAGCTAATTGTTTGCTTATTTCTTGGATATATATTCGAGTGCGTTAACGATTTAAATGCATGATTTACAAAAAGGCAGCTCTTTAAATAGCACAAATACAAAAGAAAATAAATACCTCTTGCCTCTTACCCATATACTCAGTATCATACTCCTATTTTTTTTCATTTTGCTTTACATTTCAATATTTGTGCATTATTGTTTTTATTACTGGGTTTTGTAATCTGTGCTTAGGTGGAAGAAATGGCAGGGTTTGTTTACAATCCTTTGACTGGAGAGTGGTCTTTGTCAGACGACACCAGCGTCAATTTCATTGCATTTGGAGTTAAGGGAACTTCTCTAACCATTTAATTTAACTAATTGGACCCTTTGAGATAAATGTTTTTTTTTTTCTTCTTTTTATTGTACTATATAATAATTTCCGTATTTTATTTGGTTCTTAAATGCACCATTGCCAGTTTTTTTCTTCTATTTATTTAATGTTAAAGTGATTTTGTTCAAAAGAGTTTTTTTTCTCTTTGGCTGATTTTTAAATGTTGATAAATTCAAATTATTAGAAATTAAATACATTTGTAGTTAACATCCCACTAATCCATTATAAAAAGTTTGAATTATCAGCCAATCTGTTAATGAATGATGATGGCACTTTATAAGAAGATCTTTAAAATATTGAATGCATTAGTTATTTTAGTTGGTGAAATGTTAGGCATAAAACTAGATTTTATTGAAGGGTTCTTACATATTGCATGCTCAATTTTTATAATATTCATGTTTGGTAAGATGCAAAAGTTTTGTGAAAATTGGTGGCATTTAATATCCATGTAGCTATTATTTTGTTGGTGCTATTCAATAATCTTATTTTTGAGGGTTGTGTAAAAAAGTTAAGCTCAATGATGTAATTAAAGGAAGAATAGTTATTTCATTCAACTAGAAAATTTCTCTTTTATCTATATAAACTTGCACATTCGGCAGGCACACATTGTTAGAATTTTATAAACAAGACTGGCGAAATTAAACGTATCATAATGTTAGAAAAATAAATTTATTTTTTTTATTATTTCAAGATTGAATCAGTATGCTTGGTTATAAGATTCCAATTGCAGTGTAAACTTATATTGTATTAGGAATATATTTCATTGTTTATATTTAATGTATTTAAAATTTATTGGATTTCAGCAAATTTCAAATGCACAGCTTCATGTAAAGTACCGTCTGACCTTGCTTTCAAACGCTCGTCGTTGGCCGCTTGTTTGCTGACTCCGCCTATAGTTACCGGCCATTCGCCGCTCATCCACCTGCCAACATCTTATTGTCGCTATCAACTATCTCCTGCACCTTAACAGGGTAACGAAACATACTAAAATATCAAAGATCTATTTAATATTAGCTCTAAACAAACTCATATCAAAATGTCAAAAATATGCATGATTTTAAGATGTGATATTTTTTTATGTTGTTTGTTGGATTCAATTTTGTCTGTGAGTCACTCCCAAAAAATTATTATAAAATGACGATTATACCCTTACTTCTATGCAATTGGTTGGAGATGGTTAACTGAAAATGACGGATTAATATATAGTTATGAAGGCCACTTACATTTCTTATAAAATAAAATTTGCCAAGTTACTAGCCCTTCAAAGCAAGTAGGTACCCTAAAATCCTTTATGATCACTAGGAAAGAGGAGGGCAATATGATTTTATTTATAGATGAAAATAAAATATAAAATAATAATAGTCGTTAGCATTTGTATAACAAAAAAAAAAAAAAAAAAAAAAAA
>NEWO01000506.1:183370-254668 GCA_003013225.1 Phalaenopsis aphrodite | reverse complement strand
CTTCTCTTTAAAGATGTGGATGAGTTTTCCCAAGAGTTGCTTATGCACCCCTTCAAAATTCGGCCTTATCCATTGTACAAGTACACATAACCGTTGATCCCGCCGTCAGCGACCTCGATGGCGCCGTTGGTGGCCTTCTGGAGATTTTGTCCTGTAGCTTCGGAAAAAGGTCGCCGTCGGCAGCGTCAATGGCGCCGTCGACGCCCTAGTGCAATTCTCCACATTTTGGTCCTTTTTGCTCCAAATTCGCTCCTTTTGGTATCTTTTTGCTCCATTGACCTTAATTCATCATTCCTGCAACAAAACATCAAAAATACCTTTCTTTAAAGTGCAATGTCATTAAAAACAGTATAAAAGAGGTAAGAAAATCTCAACATATTTTACTTTAGTCAAAATCCCCTAAACTTAACTATTACTTGTCTTCAAGTAATTTTAGTACTATATAAAAGTTATGATCTACTGCAGTAATATTTTAATTCAGAAATACTATAAGTTTGATTTAGATAAATATCATATTGAGATTTTCAGAAAAAAATTCAAGTAATTGAATTAACTATGTAGCCATCAGATTATATAGTCATCGAGTTTTAAGAGTTCTAGTTTTTTATTTATTCCAAGAATGACTATAGATTACAATATTAAGTCACTTAGAATATCCAAAAGATAAGAACTTCATGAGAACTCTATTAGTAAAAAGATTTATTCCATAAATATAAGTTCAGGAATGTATTTAAGTTTTCCCTTTAAGTTGGTCAAGTGAAGCTAATTTTTGATTAGGCATATCCTCAAGCTTCTCCTCACTTTCATTTTTCTTTCTTTTTTTCCTTTTCATTTGGATTGTTTTCAATCCTTTCTTTTTCCTTTTTTTTCAAGTGAGGATTACTATATCTGGATAGCCTTTAATGATTTTGAACTTCACTTTTCTTTCCCTAAATTTGAAACTCAAAGCATTTCTTACCTTATAAATATTTCATAGTTTTCACATCATTGAATCCCAATCTTTTCTTCTCAAATTAATTTCCAGATTCTTAATACTTCAAAATATAGTTTCCTTTACTTTTAATAGTTAACTATAATCTTATTCTCGTATACTAAATATCTTAAGTAACAAAATTAATTTTCATTACAAAAATATTTCTTTAAATCTACCATAATATTTAAATAGTTACAAAAATATAGTTACCTGAATTAAATTCACTACATAAAATCATATAAATAATTTTTGAAAATATTGAAATAGAGGACATCTAATAGTTAATCTTTTTCTTCTCTCCCCCAAACTTAAATTTTTAAATATGAAATAAAGGTGGAAAGAAAATACTATAAATATAAATCATACCTCAGTATTGTAGGCATCTTTATAATTCTGAAATTTCTGCAGACCTTCTCAAATTTTTACTTCACCTCGTCTGTAATATTTGGTGCTTTCTACACATATAAATCATTAGAGGAATTTCTGGGAAATGAAATTTTGAAATAAGTATAAAAACTAAAACAAAAACATACAACATTTCCTAACACAATTACAATGCTAAACAAAAGACAAAAATACTAAAATGAAAATAAATATCACATCGCATTACAATCCATAAAATACTAAGCAACATCTACAACTTACACAAGCACATTTTTACTACCACATTAAACATTTACAACAATAAAATTATCTAAGATTACATAAAGTAAAAATACAAACATAAGTACATCAATTTCATTCTAAATATCAAAATCCCAAGCTATTTCATCGTCACCTTGATCAGCAGGTGGATTGGGTTGATACTGAGTATATCGGGGGCATTCAGGAAATGTAACATCAGGCTTTCCTCTGTAGTGTCGGGCCTGAGCGTCATAATAAGCTATCTCAAAATTGGAATATCTCTGCAGGTACTCACTATCATAATCATGTCGGTGTTCTAAACCTCCAATCCTTTCGTTTATTAAATCTATGCTCTTCTTCTGCAAGGTCAACTCATTCATCAAATCTGTTAAGGTAGGGGAGCTAGAAGGAGGAGGAGGGTCATAACTTGTAGAGGGGACATCTCTACTGGTAGAAGGTTCCTGACTCCTACTTCCAGTTCTCCATTTCTCATGGGATATATAAGTCTTCAAATTAGATTTACTAATGAGTTTCATAGGGTGAACCCATTCTTCCTCTCCAACTTCCACTCCAGAAAGTTGGCAAAGTGTATAAATAAGTCCAGGATGTCCTAGACCTCCACTAGTCTCACTTCTTGCCGTAGTCAATATATTCTTGAAAATAATTCTCCCCACATTTATAGTTTTATTATTCTGAATACAGATATTCAGAATAGCTCTATCTCTAGTTACCTCACTATGGTGATAAGTCGGTAACAAAGTAGAGGAAATGAAATAGTGCCACGCCTTAGAGGTGGCATTCAACATGGAAGCATAAAAGTTTACCTGTTCTCGCTGCTTTATCTTCCACGTTCCTTTCTCATCAGTAAGAAAGTTAATAACATCATGGAGGGGGCCTTCCATCGTACTAAACGATTCATAGTGGCAGTTGTAAGAATCTGGGACTTCATAGAAAGTGTTAATGCGGGCGGCGGTAACACCTTCGCTCGGCAATAACCTGTTCAATTTCTCCTCCGGGACTCTCGAAAACTCGATCTCGTATACACTTTTTTTCCTTTAAGTATTGAAGTAAATAGACTTTGAGCCATCACATTAACGAAGCGTGAATCGTCGAACTCAACTCTTTTCTTTTGACGTGGAGCCATTTTTAATCTAATCAAATCAAAGAAAAATTTCAAAAATTACTTCTAATATGTAAATCATGTCTTCCAATGGTAATTCAAAGAGTTCAACATTAAGATTCATGAATTTCTTTCAAGATTTTCTTCACATTTTCAAATTTTCGGAGTTCCTCAATGTAGAAGAAATACATGGTGAAGATCAAATATTTTTAACTTGGAGTGAAGCTCTTACCTAAAGAAGATCAAATCCGGTGTCAAAAAGCCTTGAAATTGTCTCCCTATCAAAGATTTACCAAGCCCTAATTCGAAAATGGTGTTTTTAGGAGACTCTACTTTTTTTGACCTTAAACAGGTAGAGCTCAAAGAGATGGAGCTTACTCTCTCCAAGAAAAATGGGAGAGATGTTGCTCGAAAGAAGCAGAAAGGAGGATCAACTACAAAGCTGGAAATGCTTTGCATAAAAGACTTATACCCCATCTGGATCCGGGATGCTTCTAACACTCAAGTCATACTAGATAGCGTCCTAAGTAAAAATTTATGTTTAGCTAAGTTAGGTATGGAGAAGCACGGGACTTCTCCTTAGGTGTATGAATATGATGCAGTTGTCTACCACAATCCTATGACATGAAGACCCTATTAGAATGATTTGGGAGATATCCATGCTATGCAAACTATTTTAAAATCGACCTAAAAACCATGCAAAAAAGTAAAGTACAGGTTTTGAAAAATACAAAATATTTTAACTCTAATTTTTAATGAATCTTAATATTTTTTATTAAGATTTTGTAAAAAGTTTAGAATTTTATGGTCCTTAATGAGCCTATGTTATTTTTCATGATCAGTCTTAGACAAATAACAAGTAGAGAGAAACATGAAAATAAAAATAATTACTAAAGAAAAAAAATCAAGCCAATCAAAATAATAAGCAGACCGACACAATTGGGTCAACAACATCTCCCATGAAAGCAGTAAAAGTGATTGGACTGCGCATATACATGTTTGGACCTAATTCTATACAATAATATCAAATTTGGAATTAAGGTACCGTACATGAGTTGCAGCTTCTAATCCCGTCACGTGATTCCTATTTCAAATGCTCTAGAATCCATGCTCACACCTTATTTTTGATACGAAATCAATCCATGACTCTATCAAATACATGATAAAAGAAAAATAAAAGACTCGACTTGGAAAAATAATGTTAGCAAGGGTTAACATGAACACATATTAATCATGTCTGGCAGGGGGAACTTATAGCAGCACCTGAAAGAAATGATTAATTTGTAAATCTTGACATTGCTCCCCCTTTCTTACTAAACCCTTGGGTGTGTATATTTAGACATGACTCCCTGCAAGAAAAAAGCCCTTAATATACTATTTAACATGTCCACCCTCAGTAAACACACCAAAGCACAAGCAAAATGGGGCCTAACAAGGGTAACCAAACTAGCAAAGAACCATAACCAGACGTAAAAATACTACTTAGTATCCTAGCCTTAGCCTAGCAAACCATCTAACAAAAAGTGTCATAACCAGCATCTAAGTGCTCATGGTAAAATTTTCAATTATGTACATATGACATGGTCTTAAAGATTTACCCTTAAAATTTTTAACCTTGTCTTAAAGATAACAAACATCACCCAAGATGGATTTTAAAAGGAGTTGGGCTCACATATGACATAGTTTGCTATTTTAATAGTTTTAAAATTATAATGAGTTGCATAGGTAGAAAGATAAATATATATTTTTAATTTTAAAATAGGGTCATTAATTGTAGACCCGTAAAATATAAGATGATAGAAGTTAGATTTCTTGAATCCTTAACATAGTTGTACATGTGTCAATTTCGATGCTTTAACTCACATTGCTCACTAGGATCCACCAGATAAACAATACTTGTTAAAATATTCCAACCGACATAGGATCACACACCTAGTGAGTATAGCTCATTATCTAAACACACATGCAGATGCAAGTACAAGCATACAACATAAAATATCACCAATCATGCGAATGAAAACTTAAGTGCAACTATGTTGTGCTCTCAATGGGCTATGAGACTCTACCTAATTGTGTATACAACGTGAAAAGACTTGTGGCATTCAAGTGTAACTCCACAAGAGATGTGATGATATGCACTCCATATAGAAAATTCACACACCAGCGGACTAGCATTGCTAGTATCCATTCATCACAAAAATACAAATATCGAACGCACATACATAGTGGCATATGCTTGAGATGATACCACGAGTGTCGGTGGTCTTTGAGACACCAAATATAGGCACGTGCCAAGGACAAAAGATTTAAATTTTCATAATGCAAATGAGTATCATATAACATAACCTTCAAAACTTTTAAATTTTCATGAAATACAAGGTTAAAATTCAAACACATTATGCTAAGAATATAAAGGATGCAAGCACACTAATATGCAAGTGAAGTTGGCCACTTACCTATTGTATGGGCCGGAGTGACCAACTCGATCAAAGTGATCGGTTGACTAGGCTAGTGTATTCGAACAAATCTAAGTGGCCGGTCAACCGAGCTGGGGTAGCCGGTCATACCTAAGTGATCAGTCGATCGGGTCGGGGTGGCCGGTCGAACCTAAGTGGTCGATCGATCAGACCTCGACGGCCGGTCGGATCAAAGTGATACATGCAATTACGATCAAACATACATGCATATGCAAAAATCTGTGTTCTATTGTGAGCCTTAATTGCCCTAGCATCCTTGCTTTGGTACATAGTTTTCCATGTATGGATATGCGACATAGCAGCCTCCAGCTTTGGCCAAGAACAATGGCAATTTGTCTCACTGATTTTTTAAAGGAAAAGTTCTCCACCAATTATATAATGGACTAGCAATAAAGCTTTTTTCATCCTACAACTCTCCACAATTTCATAAAATGGACAAGCTACAGAGCTTTATCCATTCTACAAACTTCAAATATTCCAACCCTTCCAATGAAGGATGGAAACACCAAAGCCGAGGGAAATATGGATTCCGACTGTTTAAGGTTGGGACTAAGGCTTTTACAAGCGAGGTCACTTAGATTCATAGGAGATTTGTCCACGATGTAGTCCTATCATAGCTACTTACTTTAGGAAAACAACAATGAGCCGTAATCATTCTCTAAAAAAATCCCAAGGCTAGCTAAGGAAAGAAAAAACACGAGGGAACAAGTGCATCACCTATAGGGTTGACCGAAGTCCAACTTTGCTCCGGGAGAAGCTCGCATTAACTTAGGAGAAATGACGATGCTCCAAAATTCCATGCTTCTTCTCGAAAGTAAGGAAGACACTCTCCTCACCGATAGATGGTGGAATTCACCGAGGATTTCTTTATGTAAAGAAGGATGAAGCTCTCCTTTGTTGCAGGAGAGAATGGCGAGTTTGTCGGCGTATGAGCTTCTCCCAAGCTAGGATGAAGCTTTCATAGCCCTTTTTCTTGAAGTAGATGAATGAAGAGAATACAGAGTCCAATAGAGTTTGCCAGAGAGAAGAGAGTTCAGTGGAGAAAAGGAGTTCACTTGAGAAAAGGAATTTGCCGAAGAAAAGGAGGGAGGAGGAAGATGAAGAAGAATTTGGAAGACCCACAACCTTGGTCTTTCTCCTTTAGGAAGATGAGGAGCCTTCCTCAAAACATTGCTTCAAGAAGCTCTTTCCTAAAGAAACTCCAAGTTCTCCTCCCTTGCTCCAAGTACCGGCCCTTAGGGCTAAGAGAAATGAGAGAAGATGGCAAAAGAAAGATTCCTAGCCAAGCTTCAAGCCCCATACTAGCTTTCCCTTTGATTTTTACCATGATTAATCTTTTGGGAAGCTTCCAAAAATAGTCAAAAGGTGGCATGATTGCCTCCTTTTTGCCTCCCCCATGTAATCTCCCCATGCCCAATGAGATCTTAAATTTCAGCTGCATGGGGGGAAGTGCCAGGATAAAAAGAAAAACTCAAAAAATTAAAAATTTTGCATCTAGAAACTAGACTGACACCTAAACGTCGTGACTTGGGTCTGCGCCCTGACGCCTACTTTCCCGCTGCTTGAGAAAAGACTATTTCTGAGGCTCCTAAACACTCAGAATTGACACCTATGTGCCAGTAGGCTGACACCTACTTTCCCATGCCTCTTGAAAAACCTCTAAAATGCATTTGTGGGTGCCTAAGCACTGATTTAGCCTGAAATCCTAATTTTTGCATAGATCGTCCAAAGGAGGGTTTCTTCGATCCTAAGTTTTGAGGACATATGTATGACTAAAATATATACTTGTAACATCAAAAATGAGTATTTTGATCAGCTATTTTCAAGGAAATCATCACCAACGGTCATCTTTGACCACGATGTAGGTATGGTGTTTCAAACCCTACATTTTGCCCGGATGATCGTAAGAAGGTCCTCATCGATTCTGAAGCCACAAAAAATTGCATATCACTAGATTACAACCAAAACTCAAAGGATAACATTTCATAGGTTTCAAATTGGGGCTTTTGGAGCCGACGAGGTTCTCAAACCCCCGCAGGGATAAAATCGGTCCGAATCTGAATTTTATCAAAATGCACGTGGGAGATCTTGGCGACTAACCTGGGCCTCAAAATGCGCCAGATAAATTGAGTTGGGTTTCTCAACCTCAGAAAGGACGTAGAACTTGTCCAGAGTCAAGGCTAACAACAGATTCTAATGAATTTTCTTGGGTGTGGCCAAATCGGTACTAGTCCTGATTTCGTGATCAGGGCACACACCAGGAGGTCTGATGGGATATCTTTGGCAGCGGGAAGCGAAGCATAGTTATGTATCCTCAAATAGACACCCTGCCTATGCGGCACTAATAATTGTTGCCAACAAGAACCAATGGACGAGAAAGTCATTATGTGGGGAAAATGATTAGCCTTTGACCCTCAAACCATCATTGCAATCCTTAAACTATCCAATGTCCCATACTCTGAATATTCTAATTACATGGCTCAAGAATATCATGAAACTACCAATTGTTTCCCTGATTCTAACACCCAATGGAAAATTAGGGATGATAAAATTGTTAATTTCACTTGCACTGTTATAAATAAAGAGTCAAAATCCTGACACTATTTCATATCTATGAGACTCATACCCACCACCAACCCAACTGAAGTCACTAAGGATCAAGCCATCCTCAATTACTACATCTAAAAAGGAAAGTCAATTGATATGGTGACTGTCATTTCCAGTTTTATCAACCACATCATTAGCGGGCATACTATACTAGGATTGAGCCACCCTAGCCTTATTGCACCTTTTTCAGCTAATGCAGAGGTTATTGGGAAGAAGCGGGAGGAGCAACTCAACCCTATAAAAACCACTACTAAGACCATTATTTTCTCTTATGATAGAACGTCTACATAAGAGAGAGGAGAGAGTTCCTTCAAGCCGACCCCATCCTGACCATGGCCACTACGTCAATCACTTCTATCTTTGAATGCCTTGAAACCCTAGTAGAGGACTCAACATGATGTGACCACAGCTACATGATTTACATGAGTAGTCATATTTTTATGTCGTCTAGCACTAGGAACAATATGGTTTTTGTGCACTAGTACTTTGAGGCCCAACAAGAGTTGTACCGGAGGGAACAGAGGATTCCTAGAGGCGCCACCATTTGAGTTGTTCGATGATACAACTGAGCCTCTGGAGGAGGAGGATGAGGAGGATGCATGATCTATCATGGTTTCTATTTTGGATGTTTATTTGACAGTTATGTGTCATGGAGTATGATTCTTTGTTGTTGTGGACTTTCATGACATGTATGAGCTGTTATGGAATTTCATATGTTGCTTGGGATATTTATGTGTTATTATATTTCTATCAATTAAAATGGTATTCAAATATCATTTTTTTTAGTGGATTTAAGTATATTAGATCAATCTACTTAAAACTTCTTGTTGCTTCCTTTTAGGAAGTTATTATTCTAGTCTCCTCATTTAATAATAAAAAACATAATTTGTTGTAGTCTTCCTCACATCTAAACCTTAAATTATGAAATCATTTTTTTCTAAGAGGGTGAATTTTCATGATTCACAATAAGAGTTGTTAAATCTAACAATTCATTATATTCGCAGTTTTTGCAAAACCTATAACTAAACACATATTTTTAGGAGGACTTTCATTTCTACTTTATACCTATTTTGTCTTAAAAAAATATAAACTTTTTCTCACATTTTATATTGAAATCAACGTAAAATTTGACCCAATTCTGTCAGGATAAAATTCAAAAATGGCTTGGTTGTTATCATGATTATTACAATTTATAGTATTTATTTATTTCAATAAAAAGATTTAAAAAATATACTATGCAAAAATAATTATGATGAATTTCATAATAGTCTTAAAATAGCCAAATGCAAATATGTTTAATTGCTAATATATTAAATCTAATTTTAATACACTTTGGTTGAATCTTTCTTTGGAGTAGGAATTCAATATAATGTTGAGCTTGTGGTTGAGTGGAAAAAAAATAAGGAAGATGAGTGTAAGTTTTCCTTCATCAATATGAGAAATTCTCTTAAAAACTTTTTGTATGGAAAACCAGTTTGCCATGAAAATACTATTATATCAATAAAACAATTGGTTATATAATTTTTAAAAAACTAGATGAATATGTAAGATAATAAAAAAATTGTAAAATAAATGCGAATTATTTTACCCTAGTTTGATGCTTTAACTTCAATCATGAGATCTAAAATTTTGACCAAGTATACATGAGTGTCTTTGACCTAATACATATGAGCATCTGCATGAAATTGAAATTAAATTAAATCAAAATATTTTAATGTACAATAGTCCCATTAGCATTAAATAATTGGCCTGCACAAATATCTTGCATTTTCTCATTAACTTATTTCTTTCTAATTATATTTTTGTTCATGATGTTCAAAATAAATTATTTTTCTTGCCAACAATATAAAATTAAAATATCAATCCAACCACAAGACAAAAAAATGCTCCTTATCTATGATCACTTGAAACAAGCTGTTTTAGGGGCACCTTCCATCTGTCATCAACTACATTGATTCTTGAGAAATTAGCATCAATTGATTAAAAAATCATCAGATTACAACTCTAATATTTGCTTCTATGGAACTTAAACCATAGTTTGCTTCAATAAATTGTGCAATCTAAACATAGCCACTACATTACTTTGAACTATTTATCTTCAAGCTTTTAAGAAAAGAGCCACTCTTCGTGAGCTCGCGTAATGGCTTGTTCGAGTGACGAATTAGATTATAAGCCCAAGCCCCAGCAATTGTCCCGCAAATTGGACCAAGCATATAAACCCATATCGATCTGTAGCGGTTGGATATTATCGCTGGCCCCAAACTCCTTGCAGGGTTCATCGATGCTCCAGATATTAACCTGTCATCAAAATTGACAAATTTAAAGAAAAAGATTATAATCAGTTTCTCTCATTCCCTACAACCAAATAAGAAGGATTGTTTTGAAGTTCAGCAAAAAGCAACATTGTAAAATTTTACCCAGCGAAGCCAACATTTAGCAGCACAGTGGATCCCACTGCAATCCCTGCAAGTTCTCCAATCTGCAACAAAAATTTGGTTGTCAAAATGAAATTTTTTAATTTTTGTTGTATAAAAGTGAAATGATGACTTACAGCTCTGCTATCAGTGGCAACACCGGAAACTACAAACATGAGGTAGAAAGAGATAATGAACTCCAAAACTAAAGACTGGATATTGGAGCCCGTCGGAATCGTTCCAGCAAAGAGCTCTCGGCTACCGCCAAATAGAAGGTGGAGCGTACCGCTTGCCAGAGTTGATCCCAATACCTGCGCTGCAATGTAAGCTGGTACCTGAAAGAACTCTACTTTTTTAATAAATTTCATCATAGCACTGCAATTAATCAAAGTTTCTTATGATGATTATGATGAGTAGACCTGCTTCCATGGAAATCTCCTGCAAGTGGCAAAGGAAATGGTGACGGCTGGGTTGAAGTGTGCCCCGGAGACATGGCCGACTGAGTATATCATTACAGTGACTGCCAAACCCCACACGACACATATCCCAGGAAAGGTAACAGTTCCCTTCGTGCTCTTGTTCACTGTCACTGAAGCGCAGCCAGCGAAGACTATGAAATACGTTCCAATAATTTCTGCAATTATCTGCAATATATGAAGGGATTCAAGTTATCTGACAAGAGGGGAAAAAAAAAGAAGTTAAATTTAAGGTCGCTCAACAAGTGAATCTACCAATTTGATTTGACGGAGAATTAACCAATTTCTTTAATTGTATGATTTGATTCTTATTTTTAAATATAATTTATTATTTCGTGCAAGAGTTGCTGTTTGTTGACATGGATTACCAGTGATTCAAGAATATTTTGCATGAATTGGGCATTGGGCATTAGAATACTTTAGGAAGGCAGATTTGCTATGATGAAACTTGCCGAGTTAATATAAAAAACTTAAAAAAATTATAAAGGATGAATTAAAAAAGACCAGATTTTAGGTAAAATAATTAAAAATTATCAATGATCTGAAGACATTTAACAAATGAGAAAACGCAGCCATGTGAAGGACAGATAAAAAAATTGAATTACTAAGAATCAGCAATGGAGAAATGATAATGATAAAGTCAAGCCTAATAGCTGGAATAAATCTGATGCTTATGATAAAAAATTGATGTCAGAAGATAGTTTAAACAGCATGAATGAACTAAATTTACTCTTAACAGGATAAAAATTTGATTTTTGTAACAATATTTAAGGACAAAAATAATATCAGTCACAGTCAAAGATAGTTTAAACAGCATGAATGATTTTTGTACACCCCAATTTACTTTTTTCTTAAGAAAAAAAAAGAAAATCTAATCTTCCGGACAAAAGAGGAAAATAAGAAAACGAAGCATATAATATCAGTCACAGTCAACGAACTGAGCCATCAAAGCCTGTCATAAGAAATCAACCGGATCCCAAAGGCTTAAATCATAACATATCATCCTTTCAGCAATTACCTATTCTAACCAAATCTTACACAATAGCCATAATGTAATGATGAACTACAGAAAACATGCAGATGATAAATATTGGAAGAAGAAGAAGAAGAAGAAGAAGAAGAAGAAGAAGATTGCCTTATGCAGAAGAGGAACGGGGACGCTCAAAGGAGAATCGTTATCAGTTGAAGATCCATTCTCATCTTCGGTAGAATTCGGTGGGACACCTTCCTCCAGTGATCTCTCAGTAGCCATGGTTCCAATCTCTCTCTTCTGCACAATCTCTGCCTCCTGTATCTCTGTTTCCCTCCGTTCCAGCTCCAGACAGCAGAGCACCACAGCGCAGAAGAAAAGCCTATCTATTTATTGATGCCGGGAGAAGAAATCGGAACAGGATAAGAGTTTTTATGCCAAAGGGCAACCTATCTTATCCAATTTTTTTATTGCTTTTGAATTGTCTTTCTTTTATGAATTGAACGGAAGGATGAGTAGAGGGATAGAGATGAAGATGGAGCTTTTATTGGGGAGACGGTTGGGCGGTGAAGGTCTAAATATGGTGTCCGAGTAGAGAATGAGGGAAAACTCAACAAATCCCAACCGTTGGATCAGACGGCCAACAATAATATTTGCAAGGTTTCTATATTGCGTGCAATTATTTTGTTAAAGCCGAAAAAATCGGATGAAACAACGCACTTTGTTCGATTTTAAAAATGTTTTTTAATTTTTTTTAGATTTTTATTTTTATTTTTATTTTTATTTTATTGAAAGAATCAAAAAATAAAATTTTTTTAATTGAAATGGAGGGTTCAAGAAATTAAAATAATAATTTAAATGTAATATCTAATTCTTGCTATTCTTTCATGACAGAATTCCGATTAACGACTAACTTTCGATTTGTTGGTGGCAGAATCGTTTAAAGCAATCTGGTGTCGGTTAGGTCTGTTTCATTTGAATGGTTTGCTTTTTCAGATTTCAGATATCCGTTGCAATCAGTGAGGACAGCTTGAAAATCATCAGATCCATGCAATAAATGTCATTTAAATTTTCATTTCCTTGTAAGTTTCACCAAAATTATAATTTCCTTGAAATATTGGTTAAAATATCTTACAATTACCTGCAAAATATACAAATTAACTAGAGGTGTAAACAAACCAAACGTGAACGAGCAGAGCTTCTGTCCGTGTTTGATTCGTTTGAAATTTACTTTGTTTGAAATAAACTCGTATTCGAAATTATTCGTGAAGTCACTCTTCGTGTTCGTTCTTAACGGATGAGCTGAACACGAACAATCCACTTAGACACTCCTAATATTATTATTATTAATTTATTATATATTATAATTTATAAGATTTAATTTTTTTAAAATATCATAATTTTTTTTTTATATAATTATTTTAAATTCTTTTATATTTCGAACAATAATGATTCAAACACGAATGAACGCATCACTGTTCGTGCTTAGTTCGTTTAACCAAACGAAAAAAATTGTTCACAATCGTTTCGTTTACTTATTGAACGAATCAAACACGAACTCATTGATGAGCCAAACACAAACTATTCGCGAACAAGGAGCTCTTTTGACAGCCCTAAAGTTAGACATGAATTAGCTCTAATAAGTTATTTTTAACTCTCAGTCAAATTATAATAAATTAAATTCAAACCTAACTCGTACTGGATTAATAGATAGAGTTTGCTGTTAAATTATAGGACCAACAATTATGGATTGAGCAAAATTAAGAAAAACCAGCACCTTGTAATAATTAATTTACAAGGTTTCTCTCTCAACAATTGTTGTAGGCCCAACGAAACCAACATGGACATAAAAAAGATAGATTTACATAACTGCCACCCAATTTCTACGTATTAACATATCAATCACCTAAACTTTAATTTTTATTTACATATTTAACGCATAAATTTTATATTTTATATTTATACCACATAAATCTTTAATCTTACATTCAAAATATCTCTGATTTAGCTTTTAAAAAGTATAAGCCATCTTTTCCTACATGTAAATACATCACAATTGAGTGATATGAAGTATGAAAGCTAAACCACTTGAAGGAAACTGCTAAATCATGAATTATATCTTTCAATCTTTAATAACTGAAAAGGATTATTAAAATTATCATGAGAAAACTTGGAATATAGGAAGAGTATGAAGAGTTTTGTTTTGTTTTTTATTTGGCCCATTTATGTGGAAGAGTTCTAAAGGCACTGGATGGAGGTCAACATGGAAAGTAGTCGTTCACACTCAACCCATGCCGGTAGCTAGATGATGTACGCGTTAGTCAAAGGAATGCAGATTACTCAACATTTAATGGTAATAGTGTTAATTCTTTAAATTAGATTAATGATAAGAAAATAAGCAAAATAAATTGCAGCCTTCTAAAATAAATTTAAATGTTAAACTGCATGAGCTTATCTTATCTTTGCCACTTTTTAATTTTGCACGAGAAGGGTTGTTTAATTTGTTTAAAGGTTAAAATAGTGGTATTTTTTGTGAGATATGAAAGATTTCGTTAGTATGAATAAAAAAAAAAAATTAGAAGATATAGGTGTTAGATATGTAAAATCTAAATGCACCATTAAAAATATACTTGAATTCAATAAAATGCAAACTTGGGACCTTCTGCTTGTGAAGAAGCATTTTTGAAAGAGAGCCGTTTTTTAATTTAAGTTGGAAAATGAGCAAATGAAGGAGCCAACTGCTTAGACATAAGACCATGACCTTATTTAATCATCTTTCGTTTTCCTTTGAAAAAATAAATCAAAATATTTTTTCAGTGCACATAATTAACTTCAAGCAAATTAATAAGATATCTAAAAAGCCAAATCATAGTTTGTCGTCAAGTTGATCACTGTTTTAATAGGCTTAAAAATTAGATAGATCCAAAGGTATATTATAGCATATTGTAGTATTGTGAATGTATATGTAGATACATAATGCACACACACAGTAAGTTAAAATTCCTATGAATTTCTTTTTGGATTTACATATTTCACTGACAATCATACAATGCTAAAAAAAACTTTATGAGTAGTGTGTATTATCTTCATAGAATAACATATTTAGATAATTTGTTCATTGATAATATCAACGTAAGATCAGTTCTTCATAAGAAGGCATGAATGTTCATCATATCGACTTGATCAATAATTGGTCAATTAAGAAATTGCATCGAAAGTGATATCATAGAATTTTCAACGGGTCCTATTTATAACATAAGGGAGCTATTAATATAAGAAATATTTACATACATACCAACCAATTCCTATGTATTCACTAGAGGAATTTAACTTATTTATGATAGTAAAAAGCCACCAGTATATGTTATAAACAGTCAAT
Source organism: Phalaenopsis aphrodite (assembly GCA_003013225.1). Classification (NCBI taxonomy): domain Eukaryota; kingdom Viridiplantae; phylum Streptophyta; class Magnoliopsida; order Asparagales; family Orchidaceae; genus Phalaenopsis; species Phalaenopsis aphrodite. The sequence continues at coordinate 239,628 of NEWO01000506.1, read as the reverse complement.
TAACAAATTTTTAACAGTTTGTTGATGGTTTGTAGGGCGTAGCTAAATCGTTTGTCGGTTATTTCAAAAGCGATGGTTTTACCGATGATCATTACATTCTGACGCTTTTTCGATGGGCCATAACTGTCGATTTACAATGAAATATAAATCATTGGTAAGTTGTCGGTATTCGTGTGTGACATAAACAATGACTGAAAAACTATTGGATATTATCAGAGGGATGACCTTTTGGTTATGCGTCGATAAGCCATCAGTAGCCTTCGACGGTCAAACGCATTTGTAATTTGGAGTATATTTGTTTCTCTCTAGACTATCGATGTTTTATTGAATGTCGAAAAGACGCTTTATCAATAGCTCATCAAAAAGCTATTAGTTTTCGATCGGCAAATTTGTTATGAAGAACGATGGCAATAAAATGAAAAAAAAGGGTCGAAAAATTGCAATCCAGAAAATAACACACAAATTTATATGGTTCGGCAAATTTGTCTACATCCACGGAGCTGCAGAGAATTTTTTTATTGCTTTGAGAATTACACCATCGAGCGCCTTAACGTTTATAAGAACCTTTCTCTCTCTTCCTTTCTCTCTCTCTCCTTCTCTCTTTCTCTCTAAAGCCACGTGAGAACTGGAATAAAAAAGATTCCCTTCCCCTGCCAGCAAACTGAAGGAAAGAAAAAAAGGGGAAGCAACCTTACCTTTTTCTTTTCCCCTGTATGCTTCAACCGAAGAGTAGTGATCCCTAGATGGACTTAGGCTTTGCCCTTTATAAGAGAAGAAAAAAGCCTTTAAAGGAATACAGAAGGAGACACGATTCTGCGTGAAGACGAAGTTTGGCGGGACTGCGTGAGGAGGGAGGTAGGACCATGTGAGGTGGGACACGTGACCGCTTGAGAGGGGTTTTGTTGGGAACAGACTCAATTACCCAACAATTCTCCCACTTGAAGACTGGTTCACTGGCTGCATCATCTTCTGGATGTACCGTCCTTTTTCTCGAACGTGACATTCTCCACCTCTGCAAATCAAATCCTTTGTCTTCGTGCTAGAAGACCAACTGAAGTTGAGCACAACTTCAGTTTCTCAAGTGTAACACCCTTTGTCAACATATTAACAGAGTTCTTGCTTCTATAAATTTTCTCAAGTAATAACTGTCCGCCATCTAGCAATGATCGTATGAAGTACCTGATCTGAACGTGCTTCGTTCTAGATTCAAATGTTGGATTCCTCGCCAGAAATATGGCGCTCTGACTATCACTCTAGAGAGTTCCCTTCTGAACCTCCATACCCAGTTCCTCCAAGAAACTTTGCAGCCATATCATCTCCTTTGCAGCCTCTGACACTGCAATGTACTCAGCTTCTGTAGTGGACAACAAAACTGTCTTCTGTAGATTTGAGTCCTATGACACTGCAGTACCACGAAGAGTATAGACATAACATGTAGTACTCTTCCTACTATCAATGCCTCCGACTAAATCTGCATCAATAAAGTCATGTACCTCCAAGCTCTTTCCTGAGAAACATAACCAAGTTTCTGGAGAGCCTCTTAGGTATCTCAAGATCCACTTCACAGCTTTCTAATGTTCCTTTCCTATATTACTCATGTATATGCTCACAACTCCCATTGCATGGGCAATATTTGGTCTTGTGCAAACCATAAAATACATAAGTGAACCAGTAGCTGAGGCGTAAGGAACATTACTCATGTAGTCTCGTTCCTCCTTTGACTTGGGAGATTGATTTTTGTTGACTCTGAAGTGACTGCCCAAAGATGTGCCAACTGGTTTAGCCTTATCCATATTGAATATGCTAAGCACATTTTTCGCATATTTAACCTGTGAAAGCCTCAACGTGCCTTTGACTCGATTTCTGACAATTCCCATACCAAGGATTTTCTTTGCAACTCCTAAATCCTTTATTACAAATTGCTCGAACATCTGTTTCTTCACATTATTGATCTCATCAATACTGGCCACTGCAATAACCATATCATCCACATAGTAAGATGATATAGGAGTTGTTAAAGTACCTATCATAATAATAGTAATCTACCTGACATCTGTTGTTCCCTACATTATGCTTGAAATTATCAAATTTCTTGTACCACTATTTAGAAGCTTGCTTCAAGCCATACAAACTCTTATTCAGTTTGCAATCTGAATCTTCCTTTTCCTGTACCACAAACCTCTCAAGTTGACACATGCAGATGTCTTCTTCAAGGTCTCAATGAAGAAAAGCTGCCTTCACATCTGACTGCTCCAAAAACAGATCTTCATTGCAATCATAGCAGTGCCATCCTGATGGTTGTGATCTTCACCACAGGAGAGAAGATCTCAGAATAATCGATACTCTGCCTCTGCTGAAAGTTTTTTACAACAAGTATAAACTTCTACTTATTATTGACAGCAAGCTCGGACTTTATCTGGTATACCCACTTGTTGTCAAATGCCTTCTTTCCTGTTGGAAGTTCTATCAGCTTTCATATCTGATTTTCCAGCAGGAAATCCATCTCCTCCTTCATAGCCAGCCGTCACTTGCTAGAATTATCATCTACCAAGGTTTTTCATAGCTCTGTTGTTCTCCACTATCTGTCAGCAGGATGTAGTTCAAAGTTGGTGATTAAAGCTGTGGAGAACGCCTGCTCCCGACTGACCTATGAACTGTAGCTGAAGTAGTGAATGACTCTGAACTTGACTTTGGAATAATCAGAATGGGTGCCCCAGACCCACTCTCCTCATCATTTACATCTTTGCCCTGTACTGTGACCTCTGGTAAATCGTCAAACCATATGAACTCCGATTCATGAGGAGTTGCTTCAGAATTTGTACTAGACTTGTTCTTGTACATAATCTTCTTCTGATAAACTTCTGATCCGGATCATCCCAGAAATGATAGCCAAATACTTCATCTCCATAACCAACAAAATAACATTTCTTTGACTTAACCTCAAGCTTGCTTTGAGCATCATGATTGATTATAACATAAGAAAGACAACCAAAAGTCATAAGATGAGAAAATTTGACCTCTTTGTCGCTTCGGACTTCCTTAGATAATTCACAGTTTAATGAGAAGGATAACCGCCATTTGATCAAGTAAACTGCAGTGCTGAGCGCATCTTCCCAAAACATTGGTGATAGTCTGCAGTGCAATCATGCTCCTGACACGCTCATTGATGGTCGTATTCGTACACTCTACAACTCAATTTTGTTGTGGTGTCCCCAAAATGGTCTTCTCCATTCTGATACCCTGAGATGCACAATGCTTCTTGAACCCACTATCGATGTACTCACCACCATTGTCAGATTTCAAACATTTCAGTTTTAGATCTGTCTCTGTCTTGATCATTAACTTTCATGTTTTGAACACAGTAAATACATCAGATTTATGCTTTAAAAAATAATCTCATACCTTTTTGCTGTGGTCATCTATGAATGTGAAGTAGTAGCGAGAGCCTCCAAGAGATGCATAGGGGAAGGTCCCCACACAACTGTGTGCAAAAGTTCTAATTTTTCTGTCTTTAGTGCTCTGCCACCTTTCAAGAAACTGACAATCTTTTTCTTCCCCATGATGTAGCTTTCACAAATGTCGAGGTCAACTAACTTCAATTCCGGTAGCTTGCTTAGGGATTTAAATTCTTTCATGTCTTACTGACTCATGTGTTCAAGCCTGCAATGCCACATGTATGTTGCGCTCTCTGCAACTATAGTATCAACACTGTTGAATAATCGGTAGTCATGTGCAGTGGAGCCATTTTCTTACTCTGTGTCAGTACCAGGGCTCCTTTAGTGACTTTCCAAGTGTTATCTGAGAGCATGACTGAATGCCCCGCTTCATCGAGCTACCCAAAAAAAATTAAATTTTTCTTTAGCTCAGGAATGTGTCTGACTTTTTGCAAGATCCATTTGTTCTTGTTAGGGAGTGAAATTTCAACATCTCTCATCCCCACCACGTTCAGAGCTTCTCCGTCATCTAGATACACATTCCCAAAGTCACCTGAAACATAGTTTCAAGTTAACTCCCAGTGGGAAGATGTATGGAAAGAAACCCCTGAATCTAGTATCTAGTCGTCAGTAGAGCTGTGAACTGCAAGCAATAACGCATCATGCACTTCTTCAGTTACAACATTAGCACTGACGTTCTCTGTCTTCTTAGGAAGTTTACAGTTTTTCTTTATGTGGCCAGTTTTCCCACAATTTTAACAGGTTGCTTGCTGACCAGGCTTTGACTTGTTCTCGCCTCTATTCTTTGATTTTTATCTTCTTCTATTTGAGTTCTGGTCTTATGATCTCCCTTTGGAATCAACATTTAGTGTCAAACTTGAACCCGAGGCCTCGCAACAATATTTCTTATGCATCTCCTCAGCTAAAATCAATTCACAAATATCATCGAATTTCAGCTTATATTTACCAGTTTATATTTACTTGCAGAATTACTAACTAATATCCTCATGACTTTCCAGCTATTTGACAATAAAGCCAACAATATCAGCACATGTATCTCATCCTAAAATTCAATTTCGACAAATGACAATTGATTTGTGATAGTATTAAGGTCATTTACATATTGTACAATGGACGCACCCTCCGACATCTTCAAATTGAATAACTTTTTCATTAGATGCATATTGTTATTCACTAAGTTCTTTTCATACATAATTGATAAAGTCGCATGAGATCTGTAGTCATCCTCTCCTTAATGACGTTGTGGGAAACATATCTCAACAGTGTTAATTGAATAACTCTTAGAATTTCTCGAACCAACAATTCCAATCAGCCTCATCAATCTTCTCTAGTCGCTTTCCCAGTAACGAAAGATGTAGTTTCTTCCATAGATTCTCAAGTCTTGAGACGAAATAGATTCTCAACAACAATTCCAATTAGAATTTCCCAATAACTCCGATCAAAATCTATCCTCTAGTCTTGAGACGAAATAGATTCTCAAGAAAGATTTCGTTGCTTTAGCATGGAGCTCATGAAACAGATAGCAGAGATGAATTTTATTTCCTATACAAATTTTGTCTCCGGTCATCGTTGTTCCCTAGATCCAAAATCACGGCTTTGATACCAGTTGTTATGAAAAATAGTGACAATAAAGCGAAAAAATCAGATCAAAAAATTGCAAACCAGAAAATAACACACAGATTTACGTGGTTCGACAAATTTGCTTATGTCCATGGAACTGCATAAGATTTTTTTATTGCTGTAAGGATTACACCTTCAAGCACCTCGATATTTACAAGATCCATTCTCTCTCTTTCTTTCCGTCTCTCTCCTCTCTTTCTCTCTAAAGCAACGTGAGGAGTGGAATAAACAAAGGGAAAAAAACAAGATTCTCTTTCCCTGCCAGCAAACTGAATGAAAGAAAAAAGGGGAAGCAACCTTTACCTTTTTCTTTTCCCTTGTATGCTTCAGCTGCAGAGTAGTGACCCCTAGATGGACTTAGGCTTTGCCTTTTACAAGAGAAGAAAAAAACGCCTTTAAAGGAATACAGGAGAAGAAGAAAATTCTATGTGAAGGAGTTTCGTGGGACCGCATGAGATGGGAGGCGAGACCGCATGAGAGTGGTTTTGGCGGGACCAGGCTCCATTACCCAACAAAATTAACCGATGGTGACTAGCTGTTAGATATTATGACAAATGAAATAGAAATTGTTTGATATCCATAGGAAATCCCTTGAAAGTCTCACATGTCTTGCAAGCAGAACAAGTAATTGTGTGTCATGCCACTCATAAATGGGCATGAATAATGATGGAAAGAAGTTTTTTCTTCATGTTGCTCTCTTCTAATAATCAACTATAATTTTATTACTATATTATTGTAGACAAAACTATTTAAGATTATTAACCGTTTCTTTTCTATTATCTATTTACTTTTGTAGTTATCTCTCGGGCATTTAGATATACATACTTTTGCACACTCTTATGCATCCTCTTAATTTTTAAAATTGGAACCAAAACGCTCTGCTAACCAGACATCTTTTTTGATTTTAAATAAACATTAAAGAGTTTAGTATGTAAAAAAACTCTCACATCTTCAATATAAATGCTCCAAAATCTAAGATGTGATGCAAAAATTTCTCATAATCAGAAAAGAGTAAGGAGGATCAACTATGGAAGCTATACATTTAATGAGAGGTTTGACAGAGAAGTACAGAAAGAGTAAGGGGATCTACATATGATTTTATTGATTTATTAAAGTCTTACCATAAGTTTCCAAGAGAAGTCCTTTGAAGAGTTCAAGAGAGGAATGGTGTTGATATGACTAATATTTAAGTCATTAAATATAATTATGCTAGGGATGTTACTTGTAAGTGAACAAAAGGAAGATCGATCAAGTATTTTCCAATTTCAATTAGAGTACATTTGGCATAGGGTTTAAGCCCATATCTCTTTGCGTTAGTTATGGATGCTTTTATTGGACAATTATAGGAGGATGTACCTTGGTGTATGTTTTTTGTTGATTATATCCCCCTTGTGGATAAGATTGTAGAAAGCGTTCAAGATAAACTTGAATTTTGAAGTTCTACTTTGCAGTCTAAAGATTTTCATTTAGTTTGATCTAAAATTGAATTCATGGAATGTAATTTTTGTAGGAGTAGCTCCCGTGATAGAGTTGTAACAAGGGTGATCAAATCATTGAAATGTCGGAATATTTTCGTTATCTCACGTCTGTTGTTTAAAGTAAATGTGATATAGATGGGAATCTTATTAGTGTAATTCAAGTTGGTTGATTGAAATGGAGGAATGCATCGGGTTTTTTGTGAGATATAAAAGTACTGCTAGGACATAAAAGAAAAAAAAGTTACAAGACGGTTGAGCTACCGACAATGCTTTATGGCGCAGAATATTGGCTTTTAAAAGTGAACCCTAAACAAAGTTAAGTGTTGCTGGGATGAGAATGCGTTGGTGGATGAGTGGCTTGATACTTAGATACAAAATACAAAACGAATATATCCGTGATAGAATTGGTGTAGCTCTAGTAGTGGACAATATTATCACATTAAACGTTGACCATCTGATGATCCAATTATGAGAGTTGATGTTTTAGATTTGACTTATGTTTAAAAAGACACTCAACCATCTTAAAAATGATCTTAATTTATTAGAATTAAATGAAAATATGACACTCAACATGTATAATGGAGAAAAATGATTCATGTAGCTGACCATACCTAGTGGAATGAAGGATTGTTCTTTTTGTTGTCTTGTTCTTACATTGCATACATACCACTGAATTCCTATTTTCATATATAACACCTAAAGTTTGCTTTTTTACATTTATACCACCAAAATTCTAATATTTAAAAACCAATTCAAAAATACCATCATTTTAATTTTTCAAGGAGCATTTACGTACATATCACACAATTCTAATATTTAAAAACCACATATATATATAAAAAACGCCGGTATTAGGCGTTATATGGGTAAATACAACAGAATTCATTGGTATGTACATAAATATACAACAAAAAAAGTAAAATCCGAATCAAAGTCATTTTTCCTTAAAAGAGAAAAACTCAAATGCATAAAAACTAATGGATGAAATTAAATAAAAATACGGGTGAAGATTGGAATCGACATCACTTTTGATTTGAAACAAAAAACGGAAGAAATGGTGAACCGTGCAGCGAATGCAATTGAAAACGCCTCTACCAGTCTGAATGCGCGTGCTAGCGGGAACGATTGGAAACAAAGAATTTTAGCGTCAGTTCGATATAGTAGGGTATTTTCGACAGCAATCTTACGCAGCATGTGACATCATAAAATTAAAACTTAATAATCGAAAGTTTATTCCGTCTGTTCTTACTCGAGGAAAAACAACATCTTCTAATTTCGACGATTTTAAACTCTCAATTTATGAGTTGGCTTGAACTAATGGAATTAATAGTGGGTGGACTCTCAAAGCCCATCTGAGAAGTCTTTAACGAAGAACCTACGATTTATATAGTAAGAAAATCATCAGAAATTATTTGAAATCTTTAGCGTCGTTAAGTCGTCGGAAAAACATAAAAAAAACTTTTGACTAGCATAAGTTGATTTTTTTCACCGGTTTCTAGTGTTTTCCTTGTAGTGTTCATTTCCCACTTGCCCAAACATTTTGATTATCAACAACTATCATTTTGCTCTGAAATCTAAGTAATCATTTCACTTATTCTTACTTTAACGCCTTATGTCATATCAACCATCAAGCTTCTAAATTCAACAAATTTATTGTTGGAATAAATATTTCAATGATATGAACATAATACTGCTAAAAATATCCTGATCACAGTTTAGATGGACCTAAGAAAAGCACTTAAGAAAACAATTAAAACTTCATGGCATCGTTAGAAGGACCAATCAAACCTTCAACTTCTCATGCTTTTAAAATAATGGGCTTGACAAGACTAATTTAATGAGTTTAGAAATCATTAAATTTTCATGACTTTAAAATACCTAAATGCTTAAAGATTGATTTATAATCAAATGGATTAATACAGATAAATGGATTTAGTATTTAGTTTTTTTTTTTTAAATAGCATTAATGTCACTCGTGGAATCTAAAATAACTATCATTCTTCATTTTAAGATGAGAACTTGACTTAGAGTTGGAAAATGCTTCACTTAATGATAAATGCTACTGAGAATCATAGATTTCAACTTTTTTGATTAATGTCAATGCACTTTATTGACACCACCAATATTGATATATGATACTACCCATACGGATGCACTTGATATCGATGCCAACCTTGATCCTTATTTGCTAATATTAAATATGAATTTTGTTGACATAAATAATTGTGTATGCTATTGCCAACAAAGAAATTCACATTGCCCACACCACTCTTAACGCAAGCTATTATCACATTAGATTGAAACAAGCCACTGGCGTCAACATCTATGCACACCATCACTAATGAAGTTGTATCCTATTCAAATAAATACAAATGCACATTATTGTCAACAAGGGTGACATATGCTATCGGACTGAAAATATATGCATGAAATACTAAATATAATTGACGTATAACATAAGAACAAATATTGATGCATGACATAACCAAAAGGACATAAAAATGTTATGGAGAACAACTTTTGTGCACACCATTGCAAATATGCATGGCTGATACTCATTATCGAGAAGAACTTGAGACTTGCTATCACTAATGAGTCAATATTTGCTTTCACCATTGATGCTAATGCTCAATAATGGTCTTGCCAACATAGAGGGTCTACATTAGTACCAAAACATATGCATATTTTTTTAGTCTCTAGTTTCTCCTCGCCTAAGTAGAATAATTGAATAGACCACCAATGATCTCAAAAGGAAACTTAACTCCTCGAGATCCTCAAGTTTTCACCAAAAAATACATTCTGAAATGATAAGTTTTTTTTTATCTATTACTATAAAAATTCTAACATGCAATAAATCACAAATTATTTAGTCTGTGGATTATTTCTATTTCAAAAAATAATAATTTTTGTATGTTTGAAAAAAAAGATTACATATTTTAAAATAAAATCTATGATTTGTAACAAAACATAGTTGGTCATCGGTGCATTTACAACAGTGATCTCTCTATTCATTTTAAAAGCCTAATTTTTATTAAAAAATAAAATTTAAAATGTCACTAAAGATGAAATTTGTACATTGATATTTCAAAAAAAAATTGTAAAAAGATATTTCAAAAAAAAAAAAAATGCAAATAGATGATAATACTAGGTGGACTACAATGTTTTCTTAAAATGATTCGAGTTAGCCCAATTATAGCAAAATATTAAGGTTCTGTTTGTGGCAGTTGTAGCTTATTGAATAATCTGATCATAAACTGATTAAAAATAATATGCCTATAAATTAGGTATGGTGGCTATTATAAATTTTTATTTTTTTGGGAAAGTCAGAACGCAGTCAGAAAGCTGTCACCACAACTAAATATGTGCGGTGTGAAAACTTAGTTTAACCAAACAGGTTAGGTGCGTTTTCAAAACGCCACCACACCAAATAAGCTGACCCAAATGGACCCTAAATATTTGGCTGGGGCCAATATGGTTAGCCAAACTGCCACGTCGCCGGTGCTAGCGTTCATCTGCTCTTCTGATTCATCGACAATCAACATTAGTCTTATTGCATAGATGTTTCTTTATAATTTGAAATTAATTAATATTAGGGATTTTGAAAACTGAATTTTACCCTATCTAGTAAGAAAAAAAATAAAATAATTTAATAAGAAAAACACTAATAATGATGATATCGCTTAGTGAAATTAATTAAATAATATAATATTAATTAATCTTAAAATAGTCTAGTCCGTTGTACGATATATCCAAAAAATGTTGAAATTATTTTCAAATTCATTTTCTTCACATGCACAAGACCATTTAAATCTCTCAACTGAAAGACTGAACAACCAACTAACATATTAAAATTGGCTGTATACATTGGTCTTGAAGGGCTATTTATTAACCGATTTGGCTGATTTATTAGTAAATTCTATAAATTTGGATTTATAACAACTCCTAAATCATATAACCATATGGTTCGTCACAAATTATTATAATTAACAAGCCATATATGTAACGGTTTGAATTTTAGTTGCTCAACCAATATGTCACTTGGTTAAGTAGACCCAACAACTGAATCCATGGAAACAATTTACTTTAGAAGGATGTGCGTGTAATTTAGAACTCAACGCTCTAGTTGAACCACACATGTTAATGAATAATATAAGGTCAGCTGTCAATATTCTTTAAAATTCGTGTAACGGATTAGTTTGAACACCATTTAAGCATAAAACGTGAAAATACTTTGTCTATTTTTATTTATAACTATGAATTTATTTATTTATTTTTAACTTGTATTATTAAAAGCTTAGCATTACCTCAATAATATTTACATTTTTTTTAGTAAGTTTTCTAAATATTATTTGATTGGGGCTGTCAAAATGACTCGTTGTTCGCGAACAGCTTGTGTTCGGCTAGTTAAGAAGCTCGTGTTCGGCTCGTTCGCTAAGTTAACGAGCCGAACACGAACAACAAGAACTATTCGTTCACGCTCGACTCGTTTTGACTCGAAATACTACTAATTATATATATATATATATATATATATATATATATATATATATATATATATATATATATATATATATATATTTGATGAGCATTATTTTTAAAAAATTTAATTGACTACAAGGCTACAAAGATTTATAATGAATTAACAGTGTTAATTAAGAAAATAGAATAAAAATTATTAAATTAGATTCAATTGATGTTTTAAATCTTGACCCAATCCTTAACATCTTATGGCTACAAGATTAGGGTCGTCAAAACGACTCTTTGTTCGTGAACTGCTAGTATTCAGCTCGCTAAACAAACAAGCCGAACACGAACACACTTTTTGGGCTCAAAATATAAATGAGCCGAACACAAGCTGAGCCTAGGCTCGCGCGCGTTCAGCTCGTTTACACCCCTAATTTTGATAATGATTTCTTTAATAGTTCCCTAATATATACTTACTGCTCATCCCTTGCGGTTAATAATTATGAAAAAGGTCAGGAAAATTAAGAAAATAAAAAAAGAAGAAGAAGGAATTCAGTATGATAAATTTGAAAATGAGGTTAAAAAAATAGAATATCATCACTTTGAATTATATATTAATAAGAATAAAGACAATTCAACAACTCAATTAAAAAGTACTTTTAAAATTGTATGAAGAAATTAGATAATGTTAACTGCAACATGTTATAGGATAGCTAACAATTAAATGTAATGGTTGGATTGAAGCAAAAATTTGAATGTATGAACACTGTATTTAGATAGGCTGCATGACTTACATTCCAATTTATAGTGTATGAATAGTTAAACATGTAGATAACAAGCACATATTGTATGATAATCTATATTAATTCATATTGAGTACAATAATAGAATTGTTATTGTAGTATAATAAAATATTTATGATGACACAGGAGGAACTTATCATCTGATTATTTAAGAAATTACTATACATTAAAAATGATGTTAAGAGCAACTTGTTGAAGGTTAGACTTCTATGTGAAAGTTTAGATGGAAAAAATTGGTCTAAATATAAATAAAAAGATTTAAATAGTATAATTCATAAATTATAGTTGATGTCCTTCATAATATTTTGAGGAACAGTTCAATAAAATACGATAGACATGAACTATTGAAAACATATTTAATAGTAGAAGTATGAGTTTGAAGACATCTGAGTTATATTTAGTTTGGCAATAAATCGAGATTGGCTTTGCTGAAGATTTGGTGATTTAAAGGCCTACATTAGACATTATTTAAAGGCCTATATTAGACATTAATAACAAATAAATATATGAAAATACTTTAATTTGTGATATCCGGTCGTCTAACATAATCATTCTTTTATAAGTAGGGAGAACATAATGCTTGTACTATAGTTAGTGGCTATATGATATAAGATGCCAATCTTTGACATGCATTGAGTGATAGGTATTAAGGACTTTTAGAAGTCAAGTAACTTGGGTTGATGCATGCCTTTGTCATTATCAACCATAAGTACAATGATTAATTGGACTGACATATATTATTTTGATAATGCAAATGCTTATTATTTCCAATAAGGATGATGTAAATTAATGACAACAACATTAAAGCAAGTCATCTCTAATAAGGTCGATTTACATAATTGACACCAAGTTAAAATTACGCCTTCAACAAATGGTCAAACAAGCTTAACCCAAAAATTGGCAACATCATTGCCAATAATTCAATGTCCATCTTCTATATAAGCTTGATTTTTGCTATATTTAATAGCCATATGTTTCACCATCTCCATCAATGTCTATGCCCAACAAATGCACTAATATATGTGATGCGTGCAAGAAAATTCGTGGAGGTAGAGTTATTAATTAATGCCTTAGCGTTGCACAAGAAACCAAAAACACACTCCGGTAATAAAAATAATGGGCAGAAACACCAGAAGATTTTTATGTGGAGAACTCATAAATAGAAAAAAACCACGAGGCTTGACCCAGTTAAGAAATCCACTATAAATTAATAGTTACAAGTACAATCTCTTGTCTCATTGGTGGGAAAGGGTTACACATCCTACAAGGTCATATTGCCCTGTGGTAGGGAGCAGTCATAAGGAGGAGCGATAGTTAGGGCTTCAATGCACCATCTTCAAGATTGCCACGACGTTTGGGATGATGTGTCACGTCGTAGGTTGTTTCATATATTGCTTCATCACAATGAGTGGGCAAAATTTGATGGCGATCGGCGGTGGAGGTTGGAGGCAGCAGCGTAAGCCTGAAATGAGAGTGGTGACTATGATGACATCGATAGTGGTGATATTAGTTGCAATGGTGATGAAAACAGTGGAGAAGTGATGTTGGATTAAGCTCCTTCTCCAATCATCAATTTTCAGTAGGACTTAGAGGTCTTGGTCCCGTTCTCATGAGAGGGATAGTGCTCTACTTATAGAGGCTAGGTTGCAAATAAGTAAAGAGTCTAGACCACCCTTGATCGGATAGTTTAGAGAGATCCCGTTAATCAGATGTCCTTCAACGGACATTTTAGCGCCTTAATAATGTAATAATTGAGTGAAATTTGGCTCTTTAAATTCTTCTTGTCAATATGCTCTATTTGATCATAAGCTTGCTAGACTCGAAATCTATTTAATCTTCTAATCTATGCTCAGAAAGTTTCCTTTAAACCAAATGAGGTACCGTTGGACCCATCTCGTCGTGATTGTATGTTTATTAATATCACAGTTCTGAATGACTTTTAATTAAAAAATTGATTTTTCTATGGTAAAAAATTTATTTCAAGATCCGTGTTATACCTCAAGATCCACAACGGATGATGGAAAGTTACTGGAGGCGTATCAATAGCCTATCTATTTTTTGAGCAAAATTAATTTTTTCATTTAAAATTTTAAAATTTGATGCACATTATCTATCCATCTAATATGGTCATCATATATAAATATATATAATATAATTTATATTTATAAATATTATATTGAGGTTAATGTTCTTGATTTATATAAGCATAAATTATATGGATATGTATATGAAAATTGAGCTTAACTCAGTTGATGTACGCACAAGAATTTTGTAATATGAATGTTATGTTAAACACGCACACGTGTGCACTCACTCACACACACACACACATACATACCTTGTGGTGGAGAATTCCTTTCAGTCAGAAATCAGGAAAGAGCTGGAGGAGGAGTTGAATATATAGAAATCAAGGAAGAAGAAGAGAGGAAATCAAAATTTGAAAAAGTTTGAAACAAGACAATATAATTTTAACTAGTGGTACCTTCAGCCATTTCAGAGCTAATTCACTGCTTATGTTGACTAGGGGAAGGAATTCTTCTCACTATGATTAAAATTTTAGTTTGGAACATCAGAGCAATTGCAGATCTTGGTTCCTTTGATAGGCTGATTAACCTGAACATTATTCATAAATGCAGGCGTTTTGCTATCTTAGAGCCATGTGTTTCCAAAAATAATAAAGAAGTTTTCAGGAAGTTTGGCAGTTATGACTATTACTCCACTTTTAATAATATGATTTAGGTTTTTTTTTGTAGAAAAGTACTTTCTTGGATCTGGTTAATGATTTTAAATTGGAAGATCTGAAGTGTAAATCCACTTTTGTTTATGTTGGATACACCAAAACTGTTACGAGGAGATTTGAATGTAGATGATTGAAGTAGGCATAACCATGGAAGGAAGCTGGATTTTCGAGGGAGATTTTAATGTTATTGACAATCAATCTGAAAAACTGGGAGAAGAAATTTTGACCCCAATCTTATGTCAAATTTTAGGGACACTTTAACTGAGGTAGGTTTGTTTGATTTGGGATATGAAGTCCTTGGTTTACATGGCAAAGAGATAGTATTTATGAGAAGCTGGATAGGTTTCTTACTAACCAATGTTGTCTTTGTAATTTTCATTATACCATTATAAAGCATTCGTCTATGACTGGATCTGATCACAAACCATTGTTGCTTACCATATCATTTTAAACTCTACACATGAATCCAACTTCAATTATCTCATTGTTTGGCCCAGCCACTCTGACTTCTTAAATTGCATTAAAAAGTTTGAAACATGTCTATTGTGGGGTATGCTTGGTATAAAATGGTGCCTTCATAAAAATGCAACTAGAGCTCTTAAATCTAGATTTGGAAGGCTTTTGGAGATTTGAAACTCTAAATTTAGCAAGTTGAGGATAAAGTAATCCAACTAGAAGAAGATGTTAGATTGGGTGTTGTTGATGATGATGACTTTCATGTTGCACATGTAAATCTGTTGCAATCAATCAGTTTGGGAGAGAATTTTCTTAGACAAAAGGCTTGTGTTATTCAGTTCACTGATGGTGACAGGAATTCACAGCTTTTTTATGCATGAAGCAAGCATAAAAGAGGGACCAATCTAATTTTTAGAGTGAGGGATTCTAGTGGCACTTGGCTTCATCAACAAAAGGACATTGTTGCTAGTGATCTTAATTATTTTCAAAATATCTTCCAAAAACCCAATGTTCAATGAACATAGACGGACTTTCAGATATTTGAGGACAATAGGCAGATTGTTGGGAATTTACATTTTTTTGTATCTCATTCAGATATGTAATGCTTTGCAGTCCATTGACACTAATAAAGCAGCTAGTTTTGATGGCTTCACAACAGATTTCTACACAAATTATTAGTTGATTGTCAAGCATGAGGTGAATTTGGCCATTCAAAGGTTTTTTATGGGTGAGGATCCTACTAAATAATTTACTACTTCTACTATTACTTTAATCCCCAAAGCTAAAGCTAGAGATAGATAGGAAGATTTCAAACCTATAAGCATGATTACTGTTGTTTCCAAAATAATTAGCTAAATATGTGTTAATATAGTATTACTCCAATTACTTGCTCTTCTATCACCCAATCAAATTGCATTAACCAATGGTAGGAGCATTATACATAATAATTTATTAGCTCAAGAAATACTTACTGATTTGGACAAATCTTGTAGAGGTGGCAACTTGGTAATTAAGTTATATTTGAGGAAAACTTATGATACCAACAATCAAGATTTCATCTTAGATATGTTACAGGTTAAAGGTTTCAATTGGGAGTTGTATAATCTTATTGAGAGATGGATTAGAGGAAATCATTACACTTTTCTTCTTAATAAACAAGCTCATGGCTTTCTTAACATACGCAGAGGTATTAAACAAAGAGACCCATTGTCACCAACTATTTTTATCCTTGTATTTGATTAATTCTCCATGTTTATCATCAAGTTTTAGCTGCAACACTCATTTACATTACACTTACAAAAATCCTATCATCCGATCAATTACCTAACATATGTTGATGATGTCATAAATTTCACTACTGCTTGTAAACAAGCTCTCAAAAAAACGTTAGGTTTTCACTAGCAATAGATTTCCTAACTCCTATACACTATGGATTCAATATTACACAGGTTTCACTATTACTGACCTTTCTCTTAAATACGTGAGTGTGAATTTGACCAAGGGTAGGAAAAGAAAAACACAATTTGATGAGGTGGTGAAAAGAATTTGCGAACAAGTTCGTTGGCATCATTTTTTGATGTCAAGTGTGTAGAGTGTCCACATACTTGAATTGAGATGGTTTGCAATTTTTTGTAACATATGATAGCTCATGATACCCACCCGGAACTCTGTAGCACTTGTGCGGGGCAAGAAGCTAAGTTTGGTGAAGATTTAGCCTTACCCAGAAAACCTACCATTGAGAAGGTTCATTGAGGATGTGAGACATATTCAGTGCTCACTCTAGTATTTAGAAGTCATCACACATCTATCTGGAGCCTTCCATGGCTAAATAAAGTAACAAAGTCCTCCTACGTGTGCTACGGTAAAATTAGGGTTTGGGACACCTTACCCGTGTCGTGGTTTATGACCACCATTGACAATGATCTCTCCAGTGAATGATTGTTAAGAATACTTCATTTCAATGTTATAGGACAATATTTCACTCATATGGTATAGATTGAGAAAATCCTTCGTTGGATTTTCCTGATTAAAATCAGAGTTTTAGGGCTAGATCAGTGCGTAAGTGCTAAACTTAGGCACCTTGACACCCAAAACCACTTGTTGGACATAAAGATTGAGAGTGAAAAATTTTGACACTAGTCTTTGGGCACCTATGCACTAATTTGGACACTTAGGCACCTAAAAATACTAAACATCAGCACTTTACCGAGAGCTAGAAAGTATGATTCCACCTGAGTGACATGACTCTAGACCTGGTGACTAGGCACCAGGAGTTTGGCACTTTTAACCATGTTTACACCTTTTTTGACTTTTGAAACTATTAAAATCATAGAGGGGTATCTAATCCCCTTTTGCCATCCTCTAGAAGCATCCTATGCTTTTTTTGGGGCAATTTTGGTCAATTGGAGGGAGGTGTCAAGCTTAATCTATCAACCCCTCTCATTTTTTAGATCTCTCTAGATTGATCTCTGGAGAGGGCTAGTGCTCGAGGCTTTCCTCCCTATCCTTCTTCTACATTGGTTGGTGGCTGATGAGAGATTTTAGTGAGAGCTTAGAGAGGCTTGTGGGGAGAGCCTTGGAGAGCATTCATAGGGGCATTAAAGAGGGACTCTTGGGTAAAGAAAAGAGGACCTCTTCCTCCACTTCTTCTTCTTCCTCCTCCTCATCTTTTTAATCTTCCTCTTCATTTCTTAGATGAGTAAGGAGATCTTTTGGAGGTGGAGTTTTGATAGCAAGGTGTACACTCTCCTAAATCAGAGAAAGGCTTCATATTAGCTTGGGAAGATCGTTGGAGTAACATTGGAGCATCATCGAAGCACCGCCAAAAATTTGGGCCTCTCTTTTACCGATAGGAGAGCTTCCTCCTACATGTAAAAACACATCCACATCCTTCACCGTGGTGAGAGCTTCTAAACTTCTAGCCGACCCTTGATTATAATAGGTTTTTGTGTTGTGGGATTGGCCTTTCACATGGGAGAGCATGGTCGGATGGTGGTTTTTTGTCAGTCATTGATTTCTTAGAGCTAGCCTTTGGTTAGAAATCTCCTACATTGGCCATTTCTATATGAACCTGAGTGATTCCCCTCTGTGAACCATAGGTTTAAATCTAAGAATCCCATATTCCCACAACATTGGTGCTCTCAACCTTCCTTGGAGGGGTTGGTTGAGTTTGACTTGGAGGGATGAGAAAAGCTTTGTATATAGCTCATCCCACAAGATCATAAGAGTTTAAAAAATAAAATAAAAAAGCTTTGTAGTTAGTCCGCCCTACAAATGGTGAAGGATTTCCCCTACGAGAAATCTGAGGGTAAGGTACTTTACATTTCCATGCTAAATTCAGAGGTGTTTATGTTGCAGATCCAAGAGCGTCAACTCTATGTACCTATATGAGGTCGTTAGGATTAGTTTTGACGTGCCATCGAGCATTAGAGTTTCATTGCATATGTTCGGTGTTCGATCTTTGACATATCTAGTGATTTAGGTATTTAAAATTATAATTTTAAAATATATTTCATAAATTTTATAACTAGAGATTTACAACTTTTAAGTAGAAAACACTAGGTAATAACACAAGTGCATGTATTGTTCAAGTAATACAAGACTTTTTTCTGTCCTGAGTATCTAACCTACAGGGAAGGTTCTAGTAATACAGAAACTAGGTTAACTAAGGAATTTCTGCCTGCCACCCTAGAAACGTTCTAGACCTCTGGTAAAATTATCTCCCTATATATTTTCACTGCTCTACAGATTATTTTTTCTCACTCATTAGATCAATGTGGTTTTTACTAGTTGTTGAAGCCAAAGCCCTCCCGGATCTTATGGGTTTAGAACAGATTTTAATACATGAACTCACCAAATTGAAATGTAAATGAAGCTTAAAGTATAAACCATCACAATCAATTATAAAAATTCATTCTAATTGAATCTACATCCTACACATGATGCTATTTCATCACAAGAGGAAGGAGAATGGAAATTACACAGAATGCAAGAAGAATAGACCAGAACACATCATCTTATATCAAATCAAAGTTATACAACATCAAATTACTTAATACAAGACAACAGAAAGAGAAAAGACTTATCTCTTCCCTGATAATAGAAGAGATAACTTAATCAAATGCGATTTCTAAGTTCTCATTACACTTCTACAGTAATTCCTTACAATTCCCTCAGATCTCATAAATAAAATTACAGAAAAAAATGAAAATCTCACACTTCCTTCCCTTTCCTGCAATCTTCTCTTAACTCCCTAGACTTATCTAAGTGTTATCCCCTCCATTTGATCCACTTCCCTCTCCAAATAACTCCAATTTCGTGTAAAAAACTACTGAGAAACTGTCATGGACAGTTCTAGGGCCTAGGCGCCTAGGCGCCATATACTCAGGAAGTCAGGTGAAATAATTCGCGCATAGGCGCCACCTTCTCGAGAAAAATTAGCAAGGTCTAGTGCTTAAGAGCTTAAATGTGGCACTAGGGAGCCATGGAGTGGTTCCTACACACTAGAACTGACGCCTCGACAACAGTTCATGGCTAAGCTCCCATGCTCTATTCACCTCAATTTCATTCTATTTTCACTCCAGTTCATTCAAATTGCTTTACCTATTACACATGCACCAAAAACATTAAATAAATTCATATAAAGTGTAATATCATGAAAAATAATTATAAAATATAAAAGAAAAATTAACCTATTAAAGGACATGTCAAATATCCCCTAAACTTTAATATTAATTTTCCTCAATTAATACTATATTTTTTAAAAATTTAATTATTGATTTGATGTAATGTGTTTCTTCAAGGTCTCCTATAATTTTACTTCAAGGATGTTGATCCCCGATCTTAATGCTTATGCACAACATAACAATAGTTCTAATGATTTTTTTCACTTATATTTCCTTATTTTGCAACAAAACCAAAAACTTGATCCTGAAGAAAAATAAGAATTTAACATTTTAATTTATATATATTTATATTGGGATACTACACAAATGTACGTATCGTTATCAAGTAATATAAGACATTTTCATTAAGACCTGAATATCGAACTCACAGGGAAGATTATGAAATATTCACTTTTTAGAAAGTTTTTCTATTTTTAAAAAGATAATTACTTAAACTAAAAATGATTTTGCAGGAATTTAAAAATTATTTATTTTTGATATTTTTGATATTTCAACGAGACAGTAACAACTTAAAAAGATAACTAAAGTTTTTGTAGAAGAAAAGTACTTAGTATGAAAATATATTTCTTCTTGCCATGAATCAGTAATAAGTATAGGAATTCTGTTGTGGAAGTATGTAAGTTGTGTTATGTCAAACAGGAGCAATAATTACTAGAGATGTTATAAAGAACATTGTCTAATTTAAAGTTTGAATAGTTCTGAAGACCAGCTAGGTAGGGAAGATACTAGCTCTCACTCTAGAGTTCCCTCAATTCCCTCCACTTGGGGGCTAACATTCTCGTATCAGAACCTAAAATAATAAACTAAGTTGGGGGCTTTAACCTATCACTTTAAAATCCTCTAACTCTACACTCATCAATGAATATTTTCCTATTTATTTGCACTCAATCATATGAAATACATTCTCATTCATACAATCTCATGTAATTCTTTCCAATTGTTGATTGAGACAATACCAGTTCGGTTCTTACATGTTCTTACAACAAATTTTAACATCTGGATTGGGCAATTCAAGATGTAAATGAAGTGTATGGATTTAAATCATCACAACTTCTTCCAACATTAAAGACTAATACTCTCCATAACTTCCATCCAAAACTTAATTGCTTATCATTTTAAGAAGAAAGATAAAGAAAACTACTTGGAATCCACGGGGAAAACAAAACCATAATTTAGTTTAAATGAATAAATCATTGTCAAACCAACAACAAGTCTTGATTAAAACCAAAGTAGTCTAAAATAAAAAATAAAAAACTTATCTCAAGTCCTCTACCAAACTCATGAAGTTTCTTTAATTCTCTTCTCTTTTACAATAACTCAAAACAAAATAACAAAAAGAATAAAGTAAATACAAAGTGGTTCCAAAAAATCTCTCCAAACTAACTCCCTAGAGAAGAACTTTCAAAACTTGCCAATTGTTTTATGACTCTTTTCTTTCTTTTATAGTTTTCCAAGAGATGCCTTGGAATCTCTTCAAAATGTGTCTTGATTCGATGTATTTGCCTAAGAGACACATCCTTTCTTGATAATTTTTTTCCATGGTGGTTACAATCACCTATTAAGCCAATGGGTGCCTGAAAAACCTCTTCACAATTTGTGAAAACTGATTTTACTTTTCCAATAACTGCCACTGTCGTTTAAGTGTGTGGTCTCGTCGCTTAGGCGCAGCCTTCTCTATTTTATCGGCGCTTAAATGTCGGATCTGACACTTGGGCGCCAAAACTCTTTTGCATAATTTTTCACCGTTTTGCTCCAAATTTGATCCTTTTTTACCCCTTTAAGCATTTTTTCAATTTTTACTTGTATCTGCAATAAAAACATAAAAATACCTTCAATTAAAGTGCAATATCTCAAAAATAGGTATAAAAATTTATTTAAAAACACTATATATTTTAGGTGTATCGGATGTCTTAGTGCAAATAGTGAATATGGTTAGAACTAAAGTATATGACTTCCTTGTATTAAACCTAGAAATCCTTATTGACCTTACTTTTGGTTGTGGTCTAGTTTCTTCCTTATAAGAGTAAGATCTAGCCATAAAACTTCCCTGTTGACTATTCTTGGCGGTCAAGTGATGATACCTTCCCCATTAGAAATTCTAAACTCTTTATTACTCATCTTGAAGTTCCACATGTTGGTTCTAACATCTTGCACTTAGTAGGTAGAGCCAATATGGGGGAGCTCATGAGGAGTCCTCATAAGACTTTTTGGCCTTAGGGTTGACACTGGGTGATGTGGTCTTGGTCAGTCTCTCACACAAATACGCTTGATACCCCTCAATTACACTCACAACCTTAAACCTTAACCAAATATGCTTAGTTGTCCCCGTACTCTTTTTGGAAACTCATGTGGATGGTCCTCTGAACCATTAGCCCAAGGCTAGGGTTTGGCTAAGACCATCACATGGAGGATCCAAAGTGGGGTCTCCCTTGGTCTCATGGCTCATGAAGGGTAATTTCATGATTGGCATCCTATTGAACACTAATTTTACCTAAATACTAAATTTTAGCCTTTTTGCCCCTAAACTCCCCCATAATTACCAAATTACCATTGAAACCCTAAAATGCTTAAAATTTCACAAATTACCATGTTTTATCCAAAAAATCATTTCAAACCATTTTAAACTATCCAACCTACCCAAAACACCATAAAATCGCCAAAATTACCAAAATGCTCTCCATGCCCCAAAAATTTTAGAAATATAAAAAATCTCCAAAATTACTCCAAATGTCCCCAAAATCAATTTCAACCACTCCATTAAGCCTAATTTGACCAAGTTGACCCCTTTTGACCAAAATCCCTAAATTGCCCTTAAATGCCTATATCACCCCTAATTTACACCAAATTGACTCCAATCTCTTTCAATTTAAATTCTAAAATAAATTCATCATATTTAATCCCAATTGAGACCAAAACCAGACCAATTGAACCCATCTCAAGCCCAATTTTCATATGATACACCTAAAAAATGTAGTATTTTTATACACATTTTATGCCTATTTTTTGAGATATTGTGCTTAAATGAAAGGTAATTATGTGTTTTCTTTCAGGTACAATCAAATGGATGAAAAATGTTAAAATGAGTGAAAAAGGGTCAAATTTGGAGCAAAAAATGAAGAAGGTACAAAATTGAACTAGGGTACTTAAGCACCAGGACTGACGCCTAAGCACTAGAGGCTCGCGCCAAGTGCCAAGTACCCCGTGCTTAAGCGCCATAAGTAGTTATTTGATGATTTTTTGAATTTAGATGAATTTTTTAAGAGGAGTTTGAAGCAACCCTTGGTAAAAACATGGGAAATAGCCCATGGACATAAAAATTCATTCAATTGGCTTTTAAAAGGAGGAACTTCTAGAAGATTCATGGAATGGAGATACATTTTGAAGAGACACCAATGAACCTTTTGGATTTTTACTAAAGAAGACTTGGATCATCAAGAAAAGGGGTCAGCCATCAGCTATTAAAGCCATCATTCATTCAAGTAACCGCCGTCGCTGCTGCTCATTGTCGTCGTCGTCGTGGCCGCCGACCACTTTCTTTTCATTTTAAGTGTTAGTTTTCTATTATGAGTGAATGAAGAGAATTGAAAGGAACTTAAAGGCATTTGGTGGAGAGTAATTGAGATAAGTGTTTATCTTTGTCACTACACTTGATTTTAATTTAGATTTCTTGTTTGTGTGCATGATTTTTTCATTTAAACTCATATGTGGTTGTGTTTTTTTCATAGATTATGAGTAGTTTTCTTTATTTTTTTCTTTACAATGATAAGTAATTAAGTATTTAAAGGAAATTGTGTGAAGTATCAGACTTCAACGTTGGAAGAAGTAGTGATAATTTGAAACCTTGCACTTTATTTATTTCTTGATTTGGCCAATTAAGATGTTAATACCTGTTGTGAGAACATGTAAGATCCAAGATGGTACTGTCTCTATCAACAAAAAGTTAGAATCACATATTGATTTCATGAATGAGAATGTATTTCATGGGTTTGACTGCAAATAAATAGGGAAATAAACTTTTCAAGGGTCTAGAACTAGTGGACTTTAGAGTGACAGGCTAAAACCCCCAATTTGATTTATAGTTTTAGGTTCTGATACAAGATGTTAGCACCTAGGTGGAGGGAGAAGAGGGAACTCTAGAGTGAGAGCTAGTATCTTCCTTACCAAGCTGATCTTCAAGAATATTCAAACTATAGATTAACCAATGTTCTTTATAGCATCTCTAGTAAGAGAAAAGAATATTATTGCTTCTATTGAAACAACACATTTAGCATACTTCCACAATAAAATTTCTATACTTATTACTGATTCAAGATAAGAAAAATGATATATTATTTATATTGCCTTCATCTTGCAAATATTTAGTTAAGTTAATTAGTTGTTTACTTTATTTTCAATTATCAAAAATTTACTAAATAATCAAATTTTCATTCCTACTATAACATCTTAAGTTTAAGTAAGAATATTTTGCTAAGTAGGATTTTTGTTATCTAAACTTTCTAATTTTCTAAAGTGCATATTGCCAACTATATGTATACTTGTGTAGTATCTCATATTTAAATATTATAATTACATTCTTATTTGTTTCATAGTGGAACACTTACCTAGCTTTTGCTTTGGAACAAGTTTTTGACTTTGACGTAAATAAAGAATAGTTATTAAGGAAATTAAGTATATAATTGCATACAACACATTTTACTTATATATAGAAAGTTGGGATCACCATCCCAATCTCAAAACCCCAATTTTGCACATAAATTCAAAAAATCTCCCAAATTGAACCTCATAAGTCCAAAATTTCTACTCAATTGATACACAAAACTCTTTATTACAAACCTTTGGAGCAATTTGAGCCATCAATTGAGCCTAACCTAAACCTTAGCTCAATCCAACCCAAGTCTAACCCAAATGCCCCAAAATTGATCATGAGCCAAATTCCACTAAATTGAACTTCCAAAACATTTCAAAACTGCCCAATTCCTTTTCCAAACTTCTCATGACAATCATCCAAGACAATTTGACCAATTAATTGAGTCAAAGTTAAAGTCTAGCCAAAATCAAACTCAAATCCAAGCTCATGACATGATTTTGAACCTAAGTCTTGAGTTGAACCAAACCTATTCAAATTGACCAAACCATGGTCACCACAACTAGCCTTTGGATCCTAGGGACCAGGCTATACTCACTCAGTGTACCCTACATGAGCCATGGACCAAAGGTCCATTATTTTAGGGATAGTTATCATTAAGCCAAAATATATTTTCCATCAACCATCAAATGTTCAGGGATAATCATCATTAAGCTCCCCCTGGCTCACCTGACCACTCTAGCCACTAGCCCTTGCGAGACTGGCCAGCTTAGTGGCCGAAAAACACCAAAATGAGAGGCCTCCATGGCGAAAGCTCAAAATTTGAACTCCGTCAGTTGGCTCATCCCCATTGGTCATTGGTGTCACTCAGCTTTTCACCTAAACAATTGATTCAACCCCTCGGCCAGCCATGGTGACCACCATAACCCTGTGTATTTAAACACCACCTCCCACGACCAAGAAAGGGGACCATCAATTTCTTCGGGGAAACTCTACAAAATTGCTTCCAGAGCTCCTGTAAGGTCTCCTAAGCCCATTCTAACCATCTTCCAGCCATCTTCCCAATTGTTTGAGCTCAAAACTAGGGCAGTTTCTGGCCATTTCTCAAAACTCTACCAAACTTCCATTTGATTCCTCCAAAAGCTTCCTCAGACCAAAGTAAGAATATTCCTACTGAAACCCTCGTTGTTGAGCACCCTAACCTAGCTTTTGACCGATGCCACACCACCCTTTGAATGAGATCATACTTGAAGCTTATATTAGAGTATACTAACAATTTGAGGAGGTTTGTTGGACTCCACTGAAGCTTCCACAAGCACCTAATCAAGGCCTCACCTCTTGAGTAAGGGTATATTTTGAAAACCCTAATTTTTGGCTAAGTGTCACCAATTGTGAAGAGAAGTTTAATTTCATGAGCATGTAATCATATAGATGTACTCGTCTTGAGTACATGAAGGTGTAGGAACAAAACCCATGTGATTTGATTTAATATTGAGCAAGATCAAAGCATTTTAGTATGGATGGCTCTCGGATTAGGACGATTAGGGATGATGAAAAAATGCCATCTATTTTTGCATGTATCGTTTGGATGGTCCAGATCGCATCAGATGTAAAGAGATGACATAAAGTGCGACTTGCATTAAGGCTGAGTCAGATAGAAACGTCGAACCAGAATGTGACATGCGTAGTTTCGATCAGTATGAGGACACAGTCAATGCCACACGTTTAAGTAGAAAAATAGGACTTTTAGAATTTATCTAATTTTAGAAACATAGAAAATGCATATCTTTGTGTAGAAAAAATATAAAAAATATATAAAAATGCCCTCTTACTCAATGAATACAGGAATGTAATGTTGAACAAAAATTAAAATTATTTGACTTATATTTTATTTTTAATTAATTAAATACTCTATGGAATATTGTAATTCTAAATAAGTAAATTATAATCACCATGACTTGAAATTTTAGGGGTTGATTCCTCATGGTAATAGAGATGTTCTCTAATTTTTGCAAGGTGAGAGAGCAATTGTAGATTTGAAACCCTAATTTTTAAGTCTATGTTCCTCTTTTTGAATAAAATAATTTTTTAAACAAAAATATAAAATAAAAAATTATGAGATTAATTTTGATAGGTTTCCCATGGTCAAAGAATCCTAGGAAAAATATAAAATTGATTTAAGAAAATTAATATATTTTTATAGTTAATTAAATGTACAAATTTATAATAAATTAATTAAATAAAATATTATTAAAACTTTAAATATAGCAATTCCACAATGTAAAGAATAATAATATTAACTCACTGTAAAAATTTAGAATTAATTTGTAGTATATTTATCACTAAAGTTGATTTTCTAAGTAAAATGACATTATTGTATTAAAATAATTATATTAAATTAAATATAATTATGAAAATTATAAAAATTTTGAGTTCCTTGTGATTAGGACCATTTAGCAAAAATAAGATTTATATTAAAGTAAATACTTTATTTTTTAGTTTATCTTTGGATTAAAAATAATTAAAAAATAATTAAAAATTGTAAAAATACAAAAATAGTCTAAAATGTTCCTAATTATTTCTTGATCACTTGGGACTTGGTAGAATATTTTTCCTAACTTTTATAAATTAATTATAATTTTCTAAAGGCTAAAAATGTATTTTCTTTGATTTTCCAGTAAAATGATTATAATAAATAAATTTAAAAAAATCATAAAATTGAAAAGTTTGTTTCTTTGAGTTCATTGGACTTCAAGATAATTAATAAAAAAATAAAAAAAATAATTTTGTAATTAAAACATATTTTCTATTTACTTAAATCACTAAAAATAATAAATAATTATAATAGTTAAAATGTAATTTGAAAAATTATGAAATTTTTTTCACGGGTTCTTCTGATTTACATGAATCTCTGACCAAAGAAAAAAATATTGAGATTTTCATTTCTATTTTACAATAATTTTGATGATATTGCACTTTAAAGAAAGGTATTTTTGATGTTTTATTGCAGGTATGTTGAATTATGGTCATTGAAGCAAAAAGATGCAAAAAGTAGCGAATTTGGAGTAAAAGGACGAAAACATGAATATTTGATCTTGGGTGCCGACGGTGAGCTCGACGGCGCCGACGACGGGTTTTCCCCGAGAGTCAAGAATTAAATATTCTAGAAGGCCGCCGACGGCGCCATCAAGCCCGCCGACGACGAGCACGTCGAATCTCTCAACAGATGCATTGAATGTGGACAATTTTTTAAGGGACGCTTGGGCAACTCTTGAAAACTCTTCTACAACTTTAAAAGAAACAATTTAGAGGCCGAGAGGGAGGTGTCCACGTGTGTCCATTAGAGTATAGAGAGTGTAATTTAGGATTAGTCTTGTGAGGAATTCTTCGAGAGATTGTAAGAGTGGAAGGAAAGTGACAGATTTCTTTCTCCTTGCTGCTTTGAAAGAGAATTTTGTGTGTTGTAAAGAAAGGAAGAGATCCAGAGGAACCTCAAAGAGTTTTCTTGAGGAGGAATTAGAGATAAGTGGTATTTACTTTTTGAAGTTTGTATGACTTTACTTTTATATATAAATTCCAAGTTTTGTCGTATCTTCTCCATGAGTTCTGAGTAGTAATCTCCGTCGTTCTCCTTATCTTGATATTTTGTGAAATGGTGATTTGAATTGGTTGTGCCATGAGAATATTAAAGAAATTGTGATGATCTTTTCACTTTAATCTTAATTTACATTCAATCAGGTCAATTGATTTATTAAAATATGTTGAGTTTTACAACTAAAATGAAGATTACATCCAAGATTTAGGGAGGTCAAAGTCCTTGAAAGTTGGGTGCAAATAAATAGGGAAAAAAATTATCAGGCGTAGAATTGGAGATTTTAGAGTGATAGACTAAAATCCTCAATTCGGTCCTATCATTTGGGTGCTGAAGTGTAGATGTTAGCCCTCAGGCGAGGGGAATGTGGGAGCTCCGAAGTGAGAGCAGGTATCCTTCCAGCCTAGCCACAAATTTAGTAACCAAGCATAGAATTAGTCAATGTTCTTTATGCTTGGTACAAAGGGTAAAGAATATGTATGCTCCTATTTGACATAATACATTTTAAACTGATTTAATTTATCTATTCACTTAAATTTCTTGACAAGGAGAAGGATGCTTTCTTATATATTGAACTTAACATTAGAAAATTTATTAGTAGAATTAGTTAATTAAGAGTTTATTAAAATTACATTTTTATTTCAATTGTCTATTAGTGACAAATATGCAATTTGAACTATATTGTTGAAGTATAGATTTTTTAAATCTTAGTTAATAGCCTCTAATATTACTCCCTCTGGGGATCAATATCTAGAACTCCATTAAAGCCCTGTATTACATGAGCGATACGTATACTTGCGTTGACAAGTGTGACTTTACAATTACTGAATATTTTATACACCTCTTTATCAAATATATAACCGTTATCAACTTTTTGGCGCAGTTGTCGGGATTTAAATCTTCTAGCAGCAGTATCAAATTCTTGTATTTTTAAGCATATATAAAGTCGTTGTCAATCTCTAACAATTTTCTCATGAACAAACACTTTACCTTGATTTGATAAATAAATCAATATTAAAAATCCTATTTTTGAGTTAAAAATAATTATTTAAGTTAGATAAATTTTTGAGAAATTATTTTTTTCTCCTTAGATATTTTAACTAACCTATGAGTGTGGTACCATAAAAATTTCATAGACATCTGAGTTATATTTGATAAGTTATGAAGTGAGGAGCCCTAGGGGCAAAATGGCCTTAATTAATTTTTAGGATTGATTAAAAAGGGTAGAAGGGATAATATTGATTATGCCAAGTTCATTTGGATGATTGAGATATAAGGGACTAAAATGGTAGAAACCAATTTCTCACTCTTTTACAATAAAGTTACAATTATAATTTTCCTTAGTTATTACAATTTGGAAGTAAGTTAAATTAAATGACTCTAAGGTTGCGGGCTCATGTTTGGAAGATGATAACTCACTAATCCAAATCCCCCTTATTGGTGATCTAAAGGTAAGACATGATTTTGATAAAGAATTGAACTTCATCTAAATTAATATTTAATCATTGTAGGTTCACTTTAAATGTTGGACCTTAAGGGCTTAGTAGTGCACTAGGCTCAACTTGAATTTGCTTAATGAGGTTTAGGAAAGAAAAAGTAATTAACATTTTGAAAGCACTACAGGCCCAACTTTACCTGGGGGCATGTGATCCTTAGTAGCTTAAGCTTGTTCTAAGGGCACTCATTTACATAACTCTTAAATGAAACATCAATTGAATAATTAAGTACCCTTCTCATGAGATAATTAAAACATCAGGTCACTAAGCATAGGGTGTGTTCATTCATTTGAAAGTAAATTTAAAATTTAGGATGATTAATTGAGCAACATAATAGGTTCAAATGAACTTGAAACATTTCAAAGAGATTTAAAGGTTGTTAGAGATTGCTCCCCAAAAAATTTTATGACCTTTTGGATTTTTTGAAGGACAATTGGACTTATTATTCTTTGCTCAAGAAAATCATCTACTAAGACCTTTATGGACTCATCAAGTCATGACTTGGGATTTAGTAACTACACCTTCAATTGCTCTTCTTGTTTTCTGTTCCTGCAAAAGCTAATCTTTTAGTGGGAGTAACTAGAAGCTGCCAGGTACTATTTTACGATTTCATTTACATTCAATCATTTTATTTATTGCAATTTACTCTTGATTTAAAATATTATACATGCTTAATTGTGGATTTTACTTCACCTGCAAAATAAAACCATTTTTAAAAATTAATAAAAAATTTTCAAAATTAAATTAAAACCTTTTAAAAGTAACCATAAATCCTTTGAAATGCAATTAAACATAAAATACTCTTTTGAATTTACGAGTCCCTCGGATGAGGTAACCCACAGTTGCTAACGAGATCTCTCCAGTTTAAATGGGTTTAACAACTCATTTAAGCTAAGTAAATTTAAAAGAAATTAGTGGTACCAGAACGAGAGAACTTTGGGATCCTAACCGATGTCTCTCTGATCAACTTTAACCCACCCCTCCATTTTGAACTAAGCTTGTCATTTAAAACTTTCAACCTTTAGACTTTAAGACTGTTCCTTCGTTGAGGAGCTTAGAGCTAACTTTGTGGGCAACAATCTACAACAGCTTGAGGATCGACAACGACACATCCTTTTCCCACGAATCGAATAACAAGCCATAGGACTTCAAGGTTATTTGCCTAGTGCAACATAAATCCTCACTCTATTTTTAAGCCTTTACACAACCATGTAGTACAATATAAGCTCTAACTCATTTTAGAATTTTGAGGTTGTCATTCATCACAACATAAATGTAAGCCCTAAATAATAATAAATGGATGAAACATTCAATAATTTTCTTCTCGAGATTGAAGCCAAACCATAGGATAGTTTCGAGAGTCACTGAGGTTTTCCTCAGGATTTATGACAACCCCTAGTTTTCTTTCTTTGGATTCCATAATAATATTGCATTTGACACTCTTTGGTTGAATCCTTGAAAAGTCCTATCCCTTTAAAATTCTTGAAGAAAATATTTTCTGATCAAAATAGAGAGTTTTCTTAGGTGACTTTAGTTCTTTAAGATGTAATTAACTATAGGGGTTTGCCTCTATAAGGAGCTTTAAGAACCGAAGTAATATAAACTCTATCTAATTATTTATATTAGATAGGGGAACTTATCGGTCAACATAAAAAAAGGTTTTACGCAGACTAAAACATATGTCATAAATTCTTTAGTTTATTTATTCGAGCACCACCATCAAGTAGCGTATCTATCCTTCGAGGTAGATATATTGCTTTCAGTGCTGTGCTCGATCATTTAAACTATTGCAGATATGAGATCAGTTCAAAATTGTATTTTCAAAAATTAAAATAGTACTTTTTCTAAATTATATATATATATATATATATTTATTATATTATATTTTATTATATTAAACATCTTTTAAAACCAGGTGTTGGGATATCCATTCTGGTGGCTGATAATTTCTGATTTGGCGACCGACAATCATGATTTTCTATTTACTTAAAAATAAAATTGCAATTTATCACTTGGAATTACAAGAAAGTATAAGAAGTAGAAATTTAAAGCACTATATTAGTAAAACTTTAACTAATACTTAAAAAAAAATCAAGCTTAAGATTGTAATTGAGTTTTCTCCCATAAGAAAATTCAAGTAAAACCAATTTTTAATTATGCATCCCCTTAAGCTTCTGCTCACTTTTCATTTTTTTTCTATTTTTAATTTTCTTTTATCACTTGGATCATTTTCAGTTTTGTCTTCTTTTTTTTATTATGAGAGGATTACTGTTTGTGGATTAGCCTATAATGGTTTTGAATTTCACAATCCTTCTCTTAAAGATAAAAACTCATCACTTTCTTTCACTTGAAATTAATGAGTATTAATTTCAAAATAAAGTTTAATAGAGGCTAAATTCTTATGAAGTATAGATCTAAGAATCTTAGTTTTTCAAAAATATAATTTAATTTTAGCATTAGCAAAATCATTTTCCTACTTTCCTAAAAAATTTCTTAATTTTTGAACAATCCTATTTTTTCCAAAATCTCTACTAAATTATCTATAACATCTATAACATCAAAATTATAGTACCCTAAAGGTAGCATCACATACCACAAATCCTTTTCAATTATTTTTAATTTAAATATAGAATATTGAGGACAAATAATGTTTAGCTTTTAAAAATTTTACTTTCCTCCCATACTTGTTTTTTAAACAGCTATAGTATTAACTGGAATAATATAACAGGGAAAAAGGAAAATAACTTACTTTTATCAGAAAGTTACAGGTATAAACAGAAAAGAAACAGGCATGGATAAGTAATCCACAACCCAACATTTTTATATGGAATTGTTATGTAAAAACAAAAGCTATTCAAATCATCCAAGCAGGTGCAATAAAATAGATAGTTCAATATATAAGTTTAACATAAAATTACAACCAGGAGTAACTAGGTTAACACAACTATACACATCTACTACAACCAACATGAAAAGATCTCTTACTCATTTTCCTCATCATCCTCATCGTCCTCCTCCTCCATAGGCTTGCATAGTTTGAACATCTAATATTGGGGGTATGAAGGAAACTCCACTGGATTTTCTCCACCGATCAAACTATGTCATCTATAACCTCCAACAAAGATGCATGAAAATTAGCTTCCTATTTACCATGCTGCTTATTCTGCATATCTAAATGTTCCAAATAATCAACATTTTCAGATATTTGCTCCTACATAAAGGAGAAATCATCCTCTAGATTCTTCAATCAACAAGAAATAAAATTCAAGATAGCAAGAGGTTGAGCTAAAACACGAGATGTAGAGGGTCTAGAGGTAGAGGGAGCGTCAGAAGATCTAGCCCAAGATTCAAATATAACATGTTTGACATATAAATCTACATTAGCCTTACTGATAGGCTTCAGTGGTTGGAATAACTCCTCTCAAGTCTCAAAACCATCACCAGATTGCTGACATATAGTGAAGGTAAGAGAAGGGTATCCTAACCCCACAATAGTTTCTCCCTTGGTAGTACTGATAACAGACTTGTAAATGAGCAAGCAAT
Organism: Phalaenopsis aphrodite; assembly: GCA_003013225.1. Lineage (NCBI taxonomy): Eukaryota > Viridiplantae > Streptophyta > Magnoliopsida > Asparagales > Orchidaceae > Phalaenopsis > Phalaenopsis aphrodite. The sequence continues at coordinate 206,711 of NEWO01000506.1, read as the reverse complement.
ATCAATCTCCTTTATTGTTTAGATACAACAATTAAATGCCGCCCTTTGTCTAGTCACTTTACTGAGATTGGTGGATGGAAGGTCTAGTTGATATAAAATAATACCACGCTTTTGACGGAGCATTAAGCTTAGAAGAAGAAAAATTTACCTTTTGATCTCTACTGATTTTCCAAACTGCTTTTCCGTCAGTCAAAAACATAATAATCTCATTGTGAGCACTATTTTGGTTGGAGGAGTTGTTAAGTTGTCGGCTGCTAGGATGAATATCCTAACACCCATTTTAATTTAAAACATATATAATTTAGAAAAAAATAGTATTTTAAAATTTTGAAAATACAACACCGAACCGATCTCATATCCTCAGTATTTTAAATAAATAAGCTTAATACCACAAGTAGTTCACCTATCCTGAGGGACAAATACATTACTTACTGGTGAAGGCTCGATTAAATAAAATAAAGATTGTATGACATCCGTTTAAGTCTAAAAAATGATTTTATGTTGACCGACAAATTCCTCTATTTAAAACAAAGAATTAAATAGGGTTTATTTTATGGAATACTTCTTATATGAGCAAGCCCCTATAGTTAATTACATCCTAGATAACTGAAGTCACCTAAGAAAAAAACTCTTGATAAAAATCAGGGGATACTATCTTCAAAGAGGTCAAGGGATTATGACTTTTCAACGGGATCAGACAAAGAGGTGTGAAAGGGGAATGACTCAAGTTTGGAACATTTATTGTGAAATCCAAAAGAGGAGAGACTAAAAGGCTTCATAGATCCAGAGGAGAACCTCGATGACTTCCGAAGCTACCCTATGGCTTGGCTTCAATTTCAGAGAGATTATAATTATTGAATGTTTCATCCTGTCAATTTTATTAATTAAGGCTTATATTCATGTGAAACGATCACACAAATAGCCTGGAAGATGTGAGGATTTAGGTCATGACAGACGATAACCTCAGAATCCTAAAGCAGGTTAGAGTCTAAATTATATAGCAAAACTATATAAAGGCCTAAAGATAAATTGAGAATTTATGTTTGTATAAGCAAATAACCTCGAATTCCTAAAAATTTATTGTTTATTTCTAAGGAAAGATATGTTGTTGTAGATCCTCATGCTGATTAAGATGGTCGTACTGCCCACAATGCTTGCTCTAAGCTCCTCATCATGACGAGTTTACATTTTCTAAATTGTCAGGTTAAGATGTCAAATCAGATGTCTCTATGATTATAGTTATTTAAATATTATGGAGCATATTAAAGTTGATTAGAGTGACACCGATTAGGATCCTACAGTTTGCTCGTTCTAACACCACTATTTTCTTTCAGATTCACTTATTCTAAATGAATTTACTAAGCTCAACTTAATGAGTTCCATACTTTCATTTAGACCGTGGGAAGTCTCTTTAGCAACCCTAGATTACCTCCTCCGAGAGATTCTAGATCATCTGATAGAGACATATTAATTTAGTTGTAATTGTTGTTTTTTGATGTTTGTGATTAAATTTTGAGTTGTCTTTTATTTTGAATGTTGTTGTGGTGAGTTTTATCTGGATTGATTTTAGTTTTGGTTTTGTTTTTAGTTTTGTGGCTATCCTAAAGGTTTTATTTTTCATGCAAGGTGACATCGTTGTTTAGCATGCAAGTCTGAAATGAAAAAGGTACAAAAATTTAAATGCATTAATTTAAAAGCGTACTTGGTGAGTCTTCTCATTCTTCCACCTGAAACTTCAGTACTTGCAAGAAATATATATGTATAATTTTGCAGGAATTAAAGCATGCTTATAGAAAAAGTAGGAAGTACAAACTTAAAGTGTGCCTACCAAATCCTATGTCATATCTTGGTGTATTTAAATTTTAAGGATGATTCCATTAAGTAGATTATATCAAGCTCACATGTCCTTCAAGATTTCTGAAGGATCATGAAGATGTTTTGGGTAATACCTTAGACATTTCATGGTCCTCAGAATTATTTTGAGTTCATTTTGGTTTTATCATATTTGCTATATATTTCATCCAATTAATACCCTTATGCTTAATGAACTTGATGTTTTAATTATCCCTTAAGTGGAGTAATTATCACTTTATATCTTACTTATGAATTATATAGGTAAGGACCCTTGAGGGCAACTGAACCTAATTAAAAATTTTAGTTAAATTGATTATTTAAAGCATGGGTGTGTAGTATTTTGAAGATTTCAAATTAATTATGATTTGTTCTCTGAACCTCATTAGATAAGATTCTGATTAAGCCTAATTCACTACTAAGCCCTTAAGATTTAATGGGTAGATTTGTAATTTTGAAAACAAGATTTGAATATTTGTCTCAATCATGAAGTATAAATTATCTTAAAACCATCCACTAGGGTTCAAAATTAGTGAACTATGATCTTCTAAATCAAACCCCTCACCTTAATATCCTCATATTTAAATATTCTTTCAAATATCATTAATTTGAAAAATTATAAATTTATCCTTTATGAAAATCAAAGTAAGGTTGGCTTCTAGCACTTATCCCTTTTATGTTTCAATCAACAAGACATGTCATTTTAAGATCATTTATTACCCATTTACCTTCTGGATTAGGCCTAAATATTATTTAAGCTTTAAATTCAAAAATTACACTTTTGCCCGAAAGGCCTTAACACCCCATAATTCATTAAATTAGACTCAAATGACTTGGAAATTTTATATTACTTCACTCATGGGTTAATTAAAATATCAGAGGAGAAAATATGATTTTTCTGAATTTATTTAATTTCTATAATTATTTAAAATGCAAAAATAAGGGTTTTCAATGAAAATTTAATAACTCAATCAAAATAAAGCTTCTGTCCTTAAGAAAATTATTGGTGGTTCACCTAGGTCAACGGACCACTTTGACCAATTTTCATGATTTTTAGAAATTTAACTTAATTATTAAAATTATTTGTTTTTTAGTATTAATTAAATATAAAATAAAATTTAAATAGAAAATTAAGTTTTATATTTTTATTAAATCCATCTAAGTACAGGGAACTCAAGGAAATAAATTTCATATTTTTTTATTTATATTTTAATTATTAGAATTATTTTAGTGAAAAATTAAAGAAAATTCATTTTAAGCCTTTTAAAATTAATATCTTGACTTAGAAAATTAGGAAAATTATTTTGACTGGTTCTAAGTAATTAAAAAGAAAAATGTGATATTTTAGTGTGTTTTTATAATTCTGTGATTTTTATGATTTTTAATTAATTTTTAGTTATTTAAACGCTAAAAAATGACTAAAAATTGAAGTGTTTATTTTAATTTCAATTTTATTTTTCTTAAGTTCCTTTGATCATAAGGAGCCCCCAAAATCAATTTTATGATTTTTTAAAGTTGCATTTTAATTATTATGATTATTTTAATATCAAAAATGTCATTTTATCTTAAAAACTCATTTTAGTGACCAAATTAATTCAATTGTCTTGAAATTTTTATGGGGAGTTGCCCTAACATTAAGTTACAGTGGAGGATTATTTTTTTGTCATTTACATTTATAATTACTACAAATTAATTTTCTTTTTTTTTAGGGTTATTGACAATTAGGTTTATTTTAAATGAGTTAAACCAAGTTTACATTGTTCCTAGGATCATCTCACCATAGTGAACCTACCAAAGAAGCTTTGTATTTTTTTATTAGGATTTTAATTATTATAATTTTTATACCAAAATAGAGACCATTAACTTGAAAATTGAATATCTCTAGTTAGTGATGCCCTCTGACCTTGGAAAAATTAGGGGAGATGCCTAACGACGGAGACATCAAAAGCGCCATGGTTCCATGTCATGGTAAAATGTCTATGCAAATAGAGAATCAAAATAAAAAAATACCATTTAATTAATTAAAAAATAAAATATGCATCAAATGGACATGAAAATATGTCCACATTGTTTTCCTTTGTTCACTGGATTAGAGGGTATTTTTATTCTATTTTTATGTTTTTTTCTACACAAAGTTATGAATTTTTGAAGTTTTGGCTATTTAAATAAATAAGAAAATATTCTATTTATCTCTTAATCAGTTAGTGTCACATAATCATCGTACGCATCGAAGAGACATGTGGCTCTCTCCCATTCAACGCTGCCGTTCACGCTAGCAGCCACACGTCCCGCGGTTCCATTCCGTCTCCCCATCTAGTGCGATCAGAGCAGTCCGTGCGAGACATGTGCGATCCAATGGGGTTCGTTCATCATCCCCAATAGAGGAAATCCACAAACCGTCCATGCTCTAGGCTTAATATCTCGCTCAATACTCAACCAAATCAAGTGCAGTTTGTTCCTAAGATTCTTTTTTACTAGGAGAACATATCCATACGGTTTATCAACCCTTAAATCAACTTTATGCCCATGGAGAATCAAATGAAGCTCAGTTTAGGGTTAAGTTTCAATACCTTGGTCCAAGAGGGTAAGCCTCAATTGGATGTTTGTGGAAGCTTCATGAAGGTCCCAAGAGCCTAGGGATGAAGCCTCGAGCTGTGGTGAATGACTTAGATATGAAATCAACCAAGGCCGATTTAGGGGTTCGATTGAAGTCCACCTTAGGGTGCTTTAGTGATTGGGCTTCTATGGGGAATCTTCCTCTCTCACTGTGGGGATGGTGTGGGTGCAATTAATTTGAATTTGGGAGTTTTAGGGGGTGACTTGTTTCTGCCTTGAACTTGAGCCCCAAAATTGAGCTTGAGCAGTGACAATGAGTGGCTAGGGATGATTGGGTTGGACTCAAGAGGTCTTAAGAAAGCACTAGAAGAAATTTGGCAGAGTCTCCCCAAGGAATTTCAAGCTCTCTTCCTTTGGCCATGGAAGATGGGTTTAAATAAAGGGGGAAGGAGAAGCCACCAGATGCAATTAGTGGGTGTCCTAAGTTCCTTATGTGGATGCCAACAAGGTGCAAAAATTTAATTGGGATGAGACAGCTTGGATGGGTTTAAATTTGTGTTTAGCCTAGGTGGAGCCCATTGGGGTGGCATTTTCGACAACCAAGGTGGCCGACTGACCAGGCTTAGGTCACCATCTGGCTCAGGGAGGTCAGGGCTTAGGTTTGGTGAAGTCAATTAGGATTGGCCATATGTAAAGGCATTGAATTAAAATAGTATGGGTGAAGGGCTATTTTGGGTCAAATTCGGTCAAGGCATGGTTTGGGTTGGGTTCAACCACCAAGGTTGGTCTTGAGCTGAAGAGGATCGAATGGGTTAGCTAAATTGGTGTGGAGAAGTCTCCATCCAAGTGATTTGGTTCATTATGAGGTTAAGATGATTCATTAAAAGGGTTAAAAAAACTTTTTAAAAAGACTTGAAAGTGGCTTGGCCTCTTACCATTAACAGTTTGATGATGTGACATGACTATCATGACTTGCTTATGGCTTGGGAGTGGTTTCATGGCTTGCATGTGACTTGACTAATTTTCATGAGAAGGGATTTTAAATTTTTTGGTATTTTACTTGAGTTTTTTGTGAGGCTTTATTTGGAATGATTTGATCATGAATTTAGGACATAGGAAATGATATTTAATGAAAAGGATGATAAGTGAAAAATTGTCATGTGGGCTTTTGATTGAAATTTGGGCTTTTTGAAATTACTTAAGGGTTTGGGATTTTAAAAAGGAAATTGAACTTGGGCTAAAATTTGGGTTAATTGAATGTTACATTTGGTGTAGGAGAATTTCTTGAAGGATTTGACAAAATTTCAAATGATTTTGAGTTGAATTGATAGACCAAATTGGTGGATTTGGGCATATAATCAAAATTGGGCCTTTTTGATTTGAATGAAATTGAGCTTACAATTGCATAAAATTGGGTTTGAATTTTTGTTTAAATTAGGATTGGGGATGCTGAATTTTGATTTGGAATTGAAATTGGGCAAGATTGGGGTCAATTGGGTTAAGATTGGGGCTAATTTGGGGATATTTGGGCCTTTAAGGACAAATTGGGGCTTTTGGTCAAACTGGGTAAAATTGATGATAAAAAATTGAAATTGGGAAAATTTGGGATGATTTTGGAATTTTTGGGAATTTTTGGATTTTTCAAGTCATGAAGGGCATTTTGGTAATTTTGACAATTTTTTGGGATATTTTGAAAATTTGGTACTTTATGTAAATTTTGGTCCATTTAGGTAGTGGTGAGGGGTTTGAGATAGTTTTTGGAAAGATTTGGGTATTTTGGGTAATTTTAAAAAAAATTTCTATTGTAGGGGTATGTTGGTAATTTGATGATTTTGGACCATAATGGCCAACAAGCCATGAAGCCATACTAAACCAATAGGAGCCATATGAGGACTCATTGTGGGTGTTCAATGTGCTGGTTCTAAACCTCTTAGCCAAATACTAGGGGTACAGGGTCATCCACATGAGCTTTCCAAAAGGAGTCAAGAGACCAACCTAAGGGGTCATAGGGTTTAGGGTATGTGAGAGAGTGTAGTGTGTGCAAGTTAGCCCCACCTAAACCAGGTCATCCAGGGTTAGTCCTAACGTCTGACCATCCTATGGGGGGCTCCCCTTGAACTCTTCCATATTGACCCCACTTACTAAGTGCTAGAAGTTAGGACCAACATGTAGAACTTCAAGTTGAGTAAAGAAGAGTTTGAAATATTCTAATGGTGAGAGTTCCTTTTCCAGTCCTCTAGGAATAGTCAATAGAAAATTCCTATGGCTATACCATAGGTTACTAAAGAGGAAAAACTACACCTCAACCAAAAATGAGGTCAACACTCATCAATTTATGGATCAGTAGATTCAAATGAAGAGAATAAGCAATCAAAAATGTCACCTAAATGGTAAAACAAGTTGGTTCGCGAAGAAGTGAATTCCACTCTCTTTTCCCTAACAAAAAATGCATCATCAGTAGCCTCAGGGAGATTAGTGTAAAACTCTCTAATGATAGAAATAACTACTACGACAACAGTGCAAGAGAATGTATTTTGCTAGCACCGGGAGAAGTTAAAGAATAATGTATGTTTCTATTTGCCACAATACATCAATTTTGTCTTAAATAATTTGAATCCTACAAAGGTTAAAACCTCTTGCAAGGGGAAAGGTTTTCCATAATATTTAAACTTGTTGTTATATTTTGTTAAGCTGTTGCATTTAGTTGTTACTTTCTTTATTAACTCATTTTTAGTAATTTTAGTAAGCATATCTGTTTAGGCCTCTTATCTGTTTAATTTGCAATTTAAATAGAAATTCTTTAAGTTGATTTTAAGAGTTACTGCTTTCCTCGTGGAATTAATACTGGGGTTTTAAAGAAAGTCCTATATTATTTGAAATGATATGTATACTTGCATAGTACCCCTAGTGTGAAAATCTTTTATAAATCATTACTTTTGTTCACACTATCTGCTAGATATAATTTGAGACATATATTTTAGTAAAATTTTGGAGATTAAGAATACAAGTAATTGCGGGTTGGGTCATGTTTTTGATGTTGTTGCCAGAGATTGCGACGGAACATTTTGACTCACAATTTTATTTTAATTGTAAATATAAAAATTAAGAATAAGATTTAAAAAAAATTCAAAAAACTGAAAAAAATTCGATATTTAAAAATCAAAAAAATATATATTTTTCATTTTTGGTGTGATATTTTATTTCATGCAATTTTTTTTACAATATGCGTAGTTCTGGATCTAAAAATTTAGTGGCTTACGATTCTTAATTGTAATGGAATATTCAAAAAATTCAAAAACAAGGAAGACTTCATAATTCTCAAGAAATGGCTAACACATCGCAAAATAATATTGAAATTCAAACTGGTGAGAATGAATATCATAATTTACAAAATCCTTTAAGAGATTATGTAAAACCTATAGTAGATGAAATTCATTTAAGCATTCAAAATTCTGCTGTAGAGAGAATAATGTTAGGGCATCAAATTTTTAAAAACCATATGAGAATCCCAATTTCATATGAGGATCCCAATCCTCTACAGTTTAGAGTCTATATTCATCTGAGGATCCCAATTTCATCTGAGAATCCCAATTTACATTTAGCTAGCTTTTTAGAACTGTGTGCTACATTTAAATATGATAGTGTATCAAATGATGCCGTTAGAATTAGAATTTTTCCTTTTTCATTAAGGGATAAAGCTAATATATGGTTAAATTTGTTATCACTTGGATCAATTAGAACTTGGGAAGATTTAGCTCAAAAATTTTTGGCTAAGTGTTTTCCACCTTAAAAAATTGTGAAGCTTAGAAATGATATTACTTCTTTTACTCAATAAGAAGGAGAGTCTATATATGAAGCTTGGGAAAGATTTAAGGAATTCCTTAAAAAGTATCCACATCATGCTTTACTAGACTGGTTAATCTTTCATACTTTTTATAATGAATTAGTAAGATCCCTTAGATCTAGTATAGATGTTGTTGTTGGAGGTTCATTAAAGTCTAAACCCTTTAATGAAGCTTATTCAGTAATTAAAGAAATGACTGCAAATAATTTTTAATGGCCTTCTGAAAGGGTAAATCCTAAGAAAGTGGCCAGTATTCATGATAACAATGTTATTTCAATGATTACATGTCAAGTTGCTGCATTGTCTAAGATGATAAACCAAATTGGAATGCATTTTTCTCCAACACCCTAAATGGTTGAAGAAAATTCATTAGAATAAATTATTGATTCACATACTTCATTGAAAACTATAAATGCTATCAACATACCCAATAAACCATATTTTAATTATTACAACCCACGTCAAAAAACCATCCTAACTTCAATTAGAACAACAATCCTAGTGGTGGAAGTCAATAGTGGGGGAATGCTCAAAATGCTCAAGTAAACTCATTGGGAAATTGAAACAACCAGGGTAGTGCTAAATTTAGACCTACTTATCCTCATGGATTTAATAAACAAGTTAAGGAGAAGAAGTTGTCTATGGAAGAAGTGGTGTTGTAGATGGGTAATCATTTACAAAGTTAAAGTGATGTTATTAGAAATATGGAGAATTAGCTATGAGTAATTGCTAACGCATTTAACAATAGGCCTCAGGGAACACTTAGTAATGTAGAGATCAACCCTAAAGATAAAAGTAAAGAGCCAAAGCAAGTTAAGGTGATCCAACTAAGGGATGTAAAGGAATTAAATGTTAGAGTTCAAAAAAAGATTGAAGTTGAGAAAAAAGTTTAAGAAATTAAAAGACCTGAAGAAATTATTCCTAAGGAAGCAGAAACACCTAACTCTCCAACTAAGATTAATTTAGAAAGCCTCTACCACCTTTTCCTCAAAAACTTAAATACAAAAAATTGGATAAAAAAATTTCAATTTTTTCTGAATTATTCAAGAAGCTTACAATTAATATCCTTTTTGCTGAGTCTTTAGAACAGATGCTAAGTTATGTTAAATTTATGAAAGAAGCTTTAAATAAAAAGAGGAAATTTGTAGATAATGAGTATGTTGCACTTAGTGAAGAATGTAGTGTGATAATTTAGAAAAATCTTCCTTAAGAAGTTAAAGATCCTGGTAGCTTTACCACACCTTGTGTAATTGGAGAAAACTTTTATGGAAAAGCATTATGTGATTTAGGAGCGAGCATTAACTTCATGCCACTGTCTATATTCAGAAGGTTAGGTTTAGGAGATATTTCTTCCACTACTGTAACACTACAATTAATGAATCGATCTATCATATATCCAAAAGGGGTTATAGAAAATGTGCTGGTTAAAGTAGATAAATTTATCTTTCCTATTAATTTATTGTATTAGATATGGAAAAAGATAAAGAAATTCCTATTATTTTGGGGAGACATTTCCTTGCTATAGGACAATCAATGAGAGATGTGCACAAAAGGGAATTAAAAATGAGAGCGAATGATCAGGAAGTTACATTTAATGTGCTTAAAATAATGAAATATCTTGATAGAAAATGTTATAGAATGGATACCATTGAAGATATGATTGTTAATCATTTTCAAAACAAATGTTAAGTCATATTGGGTCAAAAAAATGAAGTCATTTCAGAAGAAAAAGAACAAGAAGCTGAGACTGAATGAAATTTTGAAGATGAATCAAATGTGATAATTACTGAAGATTCAAATATTGTTCAGGAATTATGAAATTTTAGATACTACTGAAAATAGTATACCTCTGATTTCATCTATTGAAAAACCTTCTGAACTTGAGATGAAAGTTTTATCTACTTATGTAAAATATGCATATTCGAGTAACTCATCTACATTATCATTTATTATATCCTCAGATCTTCCTGCAGACCAAGAAGAACAATTATTGCAAATATTAAAGAATCATAAAAAATTGTTTGGATGGACATTAGCTGATATTAAAGGAGTCCTTCAATCTGTATGCACCAAATTTTGATGGAAGATAACCATAAGCCTATGGCTGATCCTCAAAGGAGATTCAATAATATAATGAAAGAAGTACTTAAGAAAGAAATTTTAAAGTGGTTGGATGCTGACATTATTTATCCAATTTCATATAGTTCTTGGGTAAGTCCTATTCATTGTGTTTTTAAGAAAGGAGGAGTGACTGTGGTTGAAAATGAAATGAATGAATTAATTCATACAAGGCAAGTTACTGGATGACGAATCTATATTGATTATAGAAGAAATGCTGCCACAAGTAAAGATCATTTTCCTTTACCTTTTTTGTAACAAATGTTGGATAGACTAGCACGACAAAATTATTTTTGCATTTTGGATGGATATTCTGGATACTACGAAATACCTATCACTCATGAGGATTAAGTGAAAATGACTTTTACTAGTCCTTATGGAACTTTTACTTTTAGAAGAATGTCATTTGGATTGCGTAATGCTCCAGTAACTTTTCAAATATGTATGATGTCAATTTTCTGTGATTTAATTGAAAAAGAAATTGAAATTTTTATGGATGATTTCTCAATCTTTGAGACTTCTTTCAATTTATGTTTAGATCATTTAAAAAGAGTTCTAAAACACTGTAAAGAAACAAACTTTGTTATTAACTAGGTAAAAAAGTCAATTTATGGTTGCAGAAGGAATAATGTTAGGGCATCAAATTTCTGAAAAAGGCATGAAAGTTGATCTAGCAAAAATTCAAGTTATTGTCGAATTGTCATCTCCTAATAATGTGGAGGGAATAAAAAGTTTATTAGGACATGCTGGTTTCTAAAAATGTTATATTAAAGATTTTTCAAAAATTTCAAGCCTCTATGTCAACTTTTTGAAAAGGATGCCAACTTTAATTTTAATGATGAATGCTTATATGCTTTTAACTTATTAAAAGAGAAATTAATCACTACATCTATTATTATTTCACCTGATTGGAAAAAACTTTTTAATTTAATAAGTGATGCTAGTGATTATGCTATATGAGTCGTTTTAAGACAAATATTTAATAAAATGTTCAAAGTGATATACTATGCTAGTAAAACCCTTAATGAAACTCAATTTAATTACACTATCAGTGAAAAAGAATTATTAGCTATAATGTTTACTTTTGATAAATTTAGATCTTATCTTATTGGAACAAAATGTATTGTACATACTGTTTATTCTGCTATAAAGTATTTAATGATGAAGAAGGATGCAAAACCAAAATTAATTTGATGGTTCCTTGTAATGAAATAATTTGATTTTCAAGTTGTGAATAGAATTATAATGATAATCAAATAGTTGATCATCTATCAAGGCTTGATCTGTAAAATGAAAAAGATTTAAATAATGAAATTAATGAGAACTTTCTTGATGAACAATTATATGGGATTAATAAATAACAAATTTCGTGGTATGCTGATATAGTGAACTAATTGGTTAGTAATATTTTACCACATTGATTAGATAGCCATCAAATTAAAAATTTCATTTACGATTCAAAATTTTACTTTTGGGATGACCCTTATTTATATAAATAATATAAGGATTTAATTATTCGAAGATTTATACCATTAGACGAAACACAAGAAATTATTCAAAAATATCATAAATCAGATTTTGGGGTCATTTTGGAATGGACAAAACTACATTTAAGATTTTATAATCTAGATTTTATTGGCCTACATTATTTAGGGATGTGAATAATTATATAAAAGTATATGATTGAGGTCAGAGAGTTGGCAATATTTCTAGAAGAGATGAAATGCCTCTAAATTTTACTCTTGAAGGTGAAATCATTGATGTTTGGGGATTAGATTTCATGGGACCATTTGTACCATCTTTTGGAAAGATTTATATTTTAATAGAAGTGGATTTTGTTTCAAAATGGATTGAAGTAGTTGCTTTACTTTGCTGCAATGCTAAAAGTGTAGCAAAAGTTTTAAGAAAGTATATTTTCATAAGATTTGGAATGTCACGAGTTGTCATTGTAGATGGTGTAATTCATTTCAAGAATAGAATGATTGAAACATTAACTCAAAATTTTGGGATTAAACATCCTATTGCCACAACTTATCATCATCAAACCAGTGGTCTAGCAAAAGTATCCAATCTATGTATTAAAAAAAATAGAAAATGTAGTAAATCCTAAAAGGACTGATTGGTCTGATAAACTTGATAATCCTTTATGGGCTTATATGACTACTTATAAAACACCTATAGAAATGACACCATATAGGCTCATATATGGAAAAACATGTCACTTGCCAGTTAAATTGAAAAATAAAGCTTACTGGATAATTAAAGAGTTTGATTATAATTTGAAAGATGCCGGAGAGAAGCGCTCATTGCAATTAAATGATTTTGATGAATTAAGAAATGAAGCTTATGAGAATGTCAAAATTTATAGGAAAAAAATGAAATTTAGGCATTATAAGAAAATTCTGAAAAAGCATTTTTAGCCTGGGCAAAAATTTTTATTTATAATTTTAAATCAAAATTTATTTCCATGAAAACTTAATTCCAAGTGGTCAGAATCATTCATTGTGGCAAGAGCATATCCATATGGAGTTGTTGATATTGAAGATCCAAAAACTGAAAGAGTGATTAAGGTAAATGGACACAGGATAAAAGCTTACATGACTGGAGAGGGCCCTGTATTTGAAGAGATCCTAATGTTGGGTCAAACCTAAATAAATCATTGGTTATGTCGAACTGAGGATGTTAAACCAAACGCTTTGTGGGAGGCAACCCATAGTTATCAATGTGATTTAAATTTGAATTAATGTTGTAATGAGTTCTATATAGTGATTGTGAGTCTTATACAATTTTGTTGGCATAAAATATTATTATATTAAAGGATTTGATGTGTTGAAGAAAGAAATTTTAGAATTGAGTATATTGGTTTGGTGTTATAGCACCAGATTTGGCGCTATAACACCATTTGAATAACTCTTTTAAACCGTCAAAAATTTGGTTTCTTTTTTTCTTTCTCAATATAAAACTGCCTAAGATGGGATTTAAAGTAACCCTACAACATTACTAAGTATTTTAAAGAGATTTGAGAGTGGAAATTTCATTAGAGAGATCATAGAGAGTAAGGGCAAAGGGATATTTGAAGCTAAGAAGTTGGTGCATAAGGATGCTCAAATATACTTCAATGGATATCTTACAGTAAGTCTGAAGCACCTCATGGACAAACTTGAGAAGATTGAAGGTGAGATTTATCTTTTGCATACAAAGTTTGAAAAGTTGTTGCACCAATACGAGATATGGCTTGGTAGTTGAAACTACAATTCAATAGTTTGGCTTGTTTCCAAGATAGTCAAGTGACTATGTATAGCACCAACTAAAGGATTGACAATAAATTTGCTAAGGAATTTCCTCATTCTCCTTTCTACCATTTCTACAATCAAAATTATTTGGTGAGTGGAATGGAGAATATCACCACTGATCAAGAGTGGTCCTAAAGGATGTTTTTATATAGATATTTTTGTTTTAGAGTTACTTGATTCCATGTTGTGTCCCTATCATATTTTTATTAAGGCTTATTGTTTGTGTTGTATTTGTTGTATGAACATCTAATGATGTCTATGTGGTTGTGTCGTATGCATTGAACCTATAATTAATATAAGAAAACTAATTCTGTTGGTGTTGTGATAAATTGGCCTTATGTATTAATATTAAAATTTGTGAATTTAAAATTTTGGAATGACGAAGAACTCAATAACTATAAAAGTGGCCATTAAAACTTAAAGAATAGCCTTTCTACAACCTAGATTTTCTATTTCCTTTTCAAATATACAAAAATTTTAAGATATGGATGGGTATAAATGGCGCTATAACGCCACCTTTGGGCACTATAGCGCCATTAATCAGGTTATGCAAGGTGTTATAGCTCCACTACCCAACATTATAATGCCGAACTAACCCGTGAGTCATTTTAAGTGTTTGGGCCCATGATTTTTACCATTTTCAACCTCGGTTCATCTCCTTCTATTTTTTTTGCATTTTGCTCCCATAGGGTTTCATTTTGTGCTTGATTGGCTTAGACTTAGGCCTCTAAATATTGGATTTCTTCATCTCTGGGTAAGATTTTCACCTTGGCTTTGAAAAATTTTTTTTTGACAATTGATTAGGCCAAAAATTTTAAAACTTGATGAAAATAGTGTAAAATCCATGATTGAATGATTATTTATGTTTAAATTGTTTTTTTAGGAGCCTTTTGAAGTTGAGTTTGTGATTTTGGAATTTATCTTGAAATTTTTTAGATTAATCATGGCTCCTAAAATGAAGAGAGGTAAGGAAAAAGTAACTTTTGATTATGATAAGTTTGCCAGTGCAAGGGCACAGGATAGGTACGCTGATCTGTAATTGAAGAAATTGATTGTAGAACACAGTTTTTTGATTGTAGGACATGGTGGAACAATTGAGTACTTGATTGAGGAGCGACAGTGGGAAAACTTTTGTTGTTTCACTGTCGTACTGTAATTTTAGTTGTTCGAGAGTTATGTGCTAATATGCCAGACGAATTTGATGATTTGGTTTATGTACGAGGGCAATATGTGGATATCAATTCTATTCGTATTAACCCCATATACAAGTTACATAATGTTTGAACCTGCTTCTTTTCTGAGTTCCATCCTACTTATGAGGAATTGGATGAGATTATAGGATTTTTAACTGATAGAAATGGAGTTTGCAAGATTAACAATGGGCGACAGGTGAACATTTCTTTCTCAAAACTTAATGTTCACTCTAGTGCGTGGGAGTATTTCATATCCGGTAGATTACTACCTATCAACCATTTCAGTGAGGTAACCCGTGAGAGAGCAACTTTAAACTATTGTATTCAGATGAATAAACCTATTGACATTGGTTCCCTTATTTATACAAACATGTTTGTTTCCTTGAGAGGAGGAACTAAAGGTGGTTTGGGCTACCCTGCTCTTAGTACTACCTTGTGTGTTGAATCTTGTGTGAAGTACTAGACTTGGGAGGAAACTTTGCCATCACATAAATCCATTGGAAAAACAAACTTGGAAAAAATATGAGAGAAATTTTGGAAGTAGACTTAGGACTAGAGTTAACATACCTTCTACTTCAGCTTCTACTTCTGTTTCTGCTTCTAATCCTATACCAACTGCTTTTGAAGCTATTTCTCTAAATTCTATTGTGGAACAAATGATGATTTAGCAAGATGATATCATAACTTTACAGAATCAAGTAAAAGACATTGAATCTCACTTGCTCCATAGTGATGATATTATGTTAACGAAATTTAGGTATGAATTTGCCAATAATGAGGCTATGATGAGATACATGGGGGCGATCAATTTATGGAATTTCCTACTCGCCCCATCTTCACACCATATCAACCTTCTGAGACAGATGAGGATATAGATCTGGGAGATGGTGATGATGATGGTGATGGTGATGATGATGTTGTTGATGATGAATATGTTAATATGTAGTGTTTTGTTTTCTTTCTTTCCTTCGGTGTGTTTGAATATTTGAACTTTATTGTGTTAGTGATTTGTTGTATTTGTGTTGGAGTGTGCTTCTATTTGTTTTCTTTACTTAATTGTTTTTAAACTGTTAGTTGTGCTCTTTATCTTTTGCTCCAATTTAAATGCTAGAGTAGTATTTATTGTATGTTTTTATACTTATGCATGTTAATCTTATGTTTATCACTACTAAGTACTTGTCTTTACTACTCGTACCTGCACTAACTTCTCCATTTTAAATTTAAAAATTTTTCTTTCTTCACAAACTTTCCTCGTTTAAATTAGTTTAAAAATTTAAGTTTGGGGGAAGGGAGAAAATTCTTTTTAAATTAAACTTTATTTGTCCTCTCGGAGTTATGTTTTACAAAAGTATTTTTAACATAACTTGTGCTATGTAGACTTAAATTTAGAAAACTATATTTTTTATTTTATGAAAGTTGTAAAAAACCTAAGTGAAAATTTTTAATAATGAAAGTTAATTCTAAAATTAAGATATTTAGTATGAAAGGTTTAGAGTTATGCTTTTGCTATTTAAAGTAAAGAAAACTGTATTTTTTAAAATATTAAGGTTCTTAGATTTATACTTGAAAATAAAAAATAGAGACTTTTTGAAAAATCTTCAAAGCTAATACACATTTGTTACATTGAAGAAATGTGAGATGTTTTTAACTTTAGAAGAAGGATAGTTGAGTTCAAAATCATTAAAGGTTATCCAAATATAGTAATCCTCACATGACATATAAAAAAAAAGAGAAAAAAAGAAAAAAAAAGAAGATTGAAAGTGATCCTAAAAGAAAGAGAAAAAGACATGTAAAAAGAGAAAATATGTGAGGAGAAGCTTGAGGAGATGCCTAATAAAAAATTAGCTCTTCTTGAATCATCTTAAGGAAAGAAACTTAATTACCTTTCTAACTTAGACTTAAAAGTATGAGCACCTTTACTAATAAAGTTCTAATGAAAAATTTTTCAAGTAATTCTTCTAAGTATCTTAAATATAATAAATTGCAATTATTTTGAAATAAATGGAAAATCAGAACTTTTAAACTTGATTTTTGAATATTCTTGTATTTTAGTTTTTAACTTGAGTTGTTAAAAATTTTTATGAAAGTTTCACTATAACATTTATAAAGCATAAATTGTAGATGCCTTTAAGTTAAATTTGCTACCACATGCTATAAATTATGTATAGTATAAGGAGTTACTTAAGGACAAACAACATTTGAGTTTAAAAGAATTGATCCACCTAAAAATAACCTATTTTTAGTGCATATTTTCTAAGCCTTTTATGTAATTTTTTATGATATTGCAATTTAAGTGAAGGTATTTTGCATGTTTTTGGTTTCAGGTACTTGGAATGGACAGTTAGAGAAAATGAGGGATAATTGAGCAAAATTGAGGATTTTTATGTGGTTTTATAGCGCCACCCCTTGGTGTCATAATGCCATATATGAGTGAGATGGCTACTATAGTGCCTCAGACTAGCACTATAACGCAAGTAACTACCTTTCTAGAGTATCCATTGATTTTGAATGAATTTTGGAGGGGTGTTTGAAGCAACACTTGGTTATTTTTTGTTTTTTATATAATGAGAAGGATTTGGCCCAATTTAGAGACATTTTAGAGCCTCAAAACTTCAATTGGGCGGCAATAGCTAGTTAGGGTTTTTATATTTTGTGTTTAAGTGTAAGTGTGAGTGTGTTTTAGTGTGAAAGAGTTTGGAGATTGCTTGAAGGAAACTCCAGAATTTTATTTGGGGGGAAGATATAAGGTACTTTGCGTTTATGTTTACATTTTTGTTGTAAGACTTGGATTTCATTGCAAATGTTTTATTTTTGTTTAATCTCCATGAATTCTGAGTAGCTCCCTTTCTTTCTTCTTGCATATGAGACTTAATTTTGTGGGATGAGAAAGACTTAAAGATTTCTTTTTAATCTTAAAAATTGTGATGGTATTTTCACTGAATCTTCAATTACTTTACAAACTAGTCATTTGTGATGTTTAAATCTATTGAGAAACATAATAACCTGGAAAGGCTATAATTTCACCCGACTAGTGGATATTGACCAAAGGAAAATATGTTGAGATTTTCATACCTATTTTAAACTGATTTAGATGATATTGCACTTTAAAGAAGGGTATTTTTTATGTTTTATTGCAAGTATGATGAATTATGGTCATTGGAGCAAAAAGATGCAAAAACGGTGCAATTTGGACAAAAACAAGCAAGAAATGATATTTTGCCCTGTCACCTTTCGATAAGTCTTTGGATGCTTAATCTCTTTTACACTTCTTGCATATTTTTGAATGAGATTACACTTTAAAGGAAGGTTTTTTTCATGCTTATTTTGTAGGGCTATCTGTTAGGAACACAACGCAACTGAAATAGGTCGGCGGGAGACTTTGTGGGAGAGATTTTCTTCTTTCTTTCAAGGGAAAAAGCTAAGTATTGTGTTCTTCATAAAGAATTATCTAGTGGATTTGCTTTGGTTAAATGAAGTTTCTGTTATGTTTTCTTTGTGCTTTGTGATGGGTTTCTCTTACTCCCTCTTCTTTATTGGAAATAATGGCATAAGAAGATTATGCCATTGTTTTCATTTTACTTTTCTTTTGTAATGAGTAGAACTCATGATTAGGATTTTGTGATGCATGTTAGAAGCAGATTTAATTATCAATGTGATGGTTTTTACTTGCACTTTATTTACATTACAATAAAGGCCTGTTGTAGTGTTAAAGTTCGTTTTAATTGCATTAAGAACCCAGAGGGTTGTGTACTTCTCAATAAAGTAGAACCACATTCAGATTCCATGGATGGTTAAGTTCATGGGAGTTGAATGCAAATAAATTGGGAAATATACTTTGATGGGCGTAGAATTGGAGATTTTAGGGTGACACACTAAAATCCCCAATTCGGTCCTATTGTTTGAGTACTGAAGCGGAGATGTTAGCCCTCAGGTGAGGGGAATGTGGGAGCTCCGAAGTGAGAGCCAGTATCCTCCCAACCTATCCACAGATTTGGTAAACAAGCATAGGATTAGTCAATGTTCTTTATGTCTGGACCAAAGGGTAAAAAATAGGATTAATCCTATTTGGCACATACAATATTTAATGCATCTCATTCCTTTACATTATCTAATTCATTACTTAAGAATAGTAGTTTGTAATATCTCAAAATTCTCCAAACCAATTCATCCAAAAAGGGTTATCTTTAGAATTAATATTTGCATTTAGTTATAGTTACTATTTTTACATTTAACACTTGCATTTAGGAGTAGTTGATAGATAAAACATCTTTTTAATTGACATTCCTAACTAAGGACTAATTGTAGTAGATTAGGATTTGATTAAGAAACTCTTACCTTGCTTCCCTGTGGGATCGATAAACGGGACTCCACTAGAGCCCTGTATTACTTGAGCGATACGTATACTTGCATTTGAAATTGTGACTTTACAAAATCATTATAAATATATAAATTTGTGTTTAAAAATTCTTGCATATAAAAAGTCGCTGTTATGTTTTTGGCGCTGTTGTCGGGGAAGCTTCGGTAAGAACTTTAGGAGAGATTTAGTTGAATTAATTAGACTTAAACTTGGAAAACTGTAGTGTCGTAAATACAGTTTTGTGTGAAAAGTGTTTTTATATGAAAAAGTGTTAAAAAAACTGCTTGTGTGAAAAATAAGGTGTTCGTGAAAATGTTTTGTTGTGTTGAATATATTTCATTTATTTTTTGTTTAATTGTTAATGTATTGTTTGTTGTGTTGCGTATGCAAAACAAAGGATCTGCAGGACTTGTGCCTTACGATCCCGAGTTTGAAAAAAAGAAAAAAATAAAAATACAAAGAGGACTCAAAAAACTAGAAATTGAAATGGAAAACTTTTAAAATAATAACTTAGAAAATCATCATACTTCATTGAGGGATTACGTAAATCCTATGACAGATGAAATTCACTCAAGTATAGAAAACCCTGTTGTAGAAGCTGACTCGTTTGAAATCAATCCTGAGATTATCCAACTGATGCAGAATAATCAGTTTGGGAGAACTCCTTTGGAGGATCCCTATTTACACTTATCAAATTTTATAGAACTTTGTGCTATATTTCGTTATAACGGTATGTTAGACGATGTTATTAGACTAACACTTTTTCCTTTCTCACTAAGGGTTAAGGCTAAAATGTGGTTATACTCATTAGCACCTGGCTCTATTAAAAATTGGGAGGAGTTAACTCAGAAATTCCTAACTAAGTATTTTCCACCTTAAAGGACTACTAAACTTAGAAAAAATATTATCTCATTTTGTCAGTATGAAGGGGAATCGATATATGAAGCCTGGGAAAGATTTAAGGAACTCCTAAGAAAGTGTCCACATCATGCTCTGCCTGATTGGTTAATCATTCAAACTTTTTATAATGGGTTAGTACAATCCCTTAAGTTTATAATTGATGCTGCTGCTGGTGGATCATTAATGTCAAAAACATTTGATGAAGCGTATGCGTTAATTGAAAATATGGCTACAAACGAATTTCAATGGTCCTCTACAAGGGTAAATCCTAAAAAAGTAGCCAATGTTCATGATTCAGATGTGATTACAATTCTTGCATCTCAAGTTGTTGCAATATCAAAGAAGTTGGACCAATTTGGAATGAACGTAACTCAATTTACTCCAGTAAGTGAGAAAAGTTCATTAGGGCATATGATTGATTCTAACTTATCATATGAGACTTTAAATACCATAAACAACCCATATTCTAACTTTTATAACCCAGGTTGGAAGAACCATCCTAATTTTAACTGGTATCATACTACTGATGATGGAAACCAAAAATGGGAAATTAATCATGCAAATCCTAATGGGAGTTCGAATAATCAAGGGAACACAAACTATAGACCTTCATATCCACCGGACTCTAAAAATGATAAAAAATTTTAGAATAATAAGAAGTCTATGGAAGAAGTGGTATTGCAAATGAGAAACCAATTGCAAAGTCGAAATACTGCGATTAGAAACATAGAGAATCAACTGGGACAAATTGCTAATCCACTTAGCAATAGACCCCAAGGAACACTTCCTAGCAACATTGAGATCAACCCTAAAGAGAACACTAATGAACAAGTAGAAGCTATCCAATTAAAAAGTGAAAGAGAGATAAAGGATATGGTTAGAAAAGAGAAAGATGTTGTGAGAGAAACAAAGGAAACTAAAAGACCTGAAGAACATGTTTTCAAGGATTTGGAAAAATTAATATATCCAACTAAAATCAATTTAAAAGGACCACCACCTCCATTTCCTCAAAGACTTAGACAATATGAGTTGGATAAAAAATTTTCAAAATTCATGGACGTACTTAAGAAATTAACAATAAATATTCCTTTCGCTAAAGCTTTAAAACAGATACCAAGTTATGCAAAATTTATGAAAGAGATATTAAACAAGAAAAGGAAATTTGGGAATTATGAGCCAGTTGCACTAAGTGAGGAGTGTAGCGCTATACTTCAGAAAAAATTTCCTCGGAAACTTAAAGATCATTGTAGATTTGCAATTCCTTATGTAATTGGAAAAATATTATCTGGAAAAGCTTTATGTGATTTAGGATCGAGAATTAATGTGATGCCTCTATCTATATTTAAAATGTTAGGTTTAGCTAATAGTTCTCCCACTACTATAACTCTTCAGTTAACTGATCGATCTATTATTTATCTAAAAGGGATTATAGAAGATGAGCTTGTTAAAGTGGATAAATTTATCTTTCCTACGAACTTTATTGTATTAGATATGGAGGAAGATAAAGATATTCCCATTATTTTTGGGAGACCTTTTCTTATTACTGGACAAGCTAGGATAGATGTGCAAAAAGGAAAGTTAACTATGAATATTAATGACCATGAAACCACTTTTGATGTTGTAAAGGATATGAAATATCTAGTAGAGAGAAATGATGATGATTGTTTTCGGATGGATGAAATTGATTATCTAAGTAAAAACTATTTCCAGAGAAGTTTTGAGAGTAAGTTAACAAATGATATTGAAATGAGCTTTCATGATGAGTCTAAAATGTTGTTTAAAGAAGACTGTATGTATGTTCGGGAGAGGTGTGAAATGATGGACCTTACCAAAAATAGTAATCTTTTAATTCCATCTGTTGAGAAATCTCATGAACTTAAGATGAATGTACCTCATACAATTTTAAAGCCTATCTATTTGGTGAATTCATATACACCACCAGTCTCTATATCTTCATATTCGACTCAATCACAAGATGAACCTGAATTGAATGATGAAATCAGTAAAAGATCTACTATAAAAGAGTTATTCAAAGTGACTGAATGACATATTCCGTGGTATACTAACACAATGAATGATATTCTGATGCTGGGGCAGATTATTAATGAAATTAACAGTTACCCCCAGAGATTTTATTTTGTGACTATGAGATAAATCCTAAGGAATGAAATTATGAGCATGATAAAATTATTGAACTAATACTTGGAAGAAAATTCGAGGATTTGTTTCAAAAGAGCTTTGAGTTGAGAGATAAGGACAAGGAAATTGAAAGATCAATGGAAGAAATTCCTGAAGAATTGGAAGATAATTTGAAACAGAAGAGTAACATGGAAGATATTGATATAGAATCTGAATTATCAAGAGAGAATCTGATCCAAAATTTGGGAGATCTTGAATTATCATATAAAGATCCATTTCTTATAAATTTCAAGGATGATATTAATATGCAAATTGAGAAAATTACTAGAAAAATATTAGATCTAGAAAGAAATGTGAGGAACAAGGATATGAAACAATATGAAAAGGAAGAGTTGAAAGAAAAAATTAAATTCGAGGACTTTGTAGGAATCCCTAGATCTGGAAAAAATTAGGCTATTGATCAAGGATTACTTAATTGGAATTTTGATCAAGGTGGAATCATTTGTCGGGCTATCGACGTTAAATCAAGCGTTTTATGGGAGACAACCCATAGTTATATGTGTGGTTTGATTTAGTATGCTTAAGAGTCATGATTGTTAGTGTTGTATTGTGTCTGTTTTAGTGTGGATTGATCAGTTTGCTTGATGTTTGGTAGATTTTTGGATTGTAAGTGATTTGATTTACTTTTTGGGTGTCATGAGGGAGATGATTCATTAATTTCTTATTATGGTTAGACTTGTATGTTCTCTTGTAGTAGTTGGATTAACGAGTTCACTATAACTTGGGTCTAACCTGGACTTGAGTTTTACAAAAGTTCATTATGAATTTTTACAGCGATACTTCCATCTTAATTTTGTTACTTCCTTTCTTGGACTTTATTTTCATTTGATAGGAGTCGCGAACCTATTAGATGAGTAACTTGTGGATGATCTTACACTATCCTTATAACTGCTAAAGGTGCTTAATTATTGGGATATGGTGATGTCTAGTGTTGGTGCTCGAGAACCAATATATCGAGGATAATCTTATCTTTGGGATTAGAATCTATAAAATCATTTATAAGCACCCAATATATTTGTGTAGGGATTCC